>CM042153.1:105697224-105714724 GCA_023376005.1 Doryteuthis pealeii
GAGAGAGATATAATAATAATAATGATGAATAATATAATAATAGTGAAATAATAATAATAATAAATAATATAATAATAATAATATAATATAATAAAATAATAATAATTAATAATAATAATATAATAATATAATAATAATAGAAGATAGAAGAAGAAAGAAGAGAAGAAGAAGAAAGAAGAAGAAAAGTGATAAAGAAGAAAGCAAAGCGAAAGAAGAGAGAAGAAGAAGAAGAAGAAAAGAAGAAGAAGTAAGAAGAAGAGAAGAAGAAAGAAGAAAGAAGAAGAAGAAGAAAGAAGAAGAAGAAGAATGCGGAAAAGTGGAAGAAATGCACTGCTTTGAATATGGCCGCGTTAAATTGTGCATATATATAAATATATCTCGATCAAATCGCATAAGGATTCTGTTTTATTAACAATGATAAACGTGATTTACACACTCTGCGAAAAGAAATTAAGGTTTAAATCCGATGGATGTGGGGGAAAACCGCACCTGGATTTGTTGTTTACATGCGTAGTATTTTGGAACGCCTGTTCCTATAATATATTATATATATATATATATATATATGTGTGTGTTGTGTGTGTGTGTGTGTAATATTGTGTGTGGTATCATATATATATATGTGTGGTGTGTGTGTGTGTGTCTGTGTGCGTGTGTGCGTGTGTCTATATATATATATAATATGAAAAGAGAAAAAGAAACACAACACACACAAAACGATGAGAGAGAGAGAGAGACGAAGAGAAGAAGAGAGAGAGAGAGGAGAAAATGCTATATGTGTTGTGTGGTTTGTGTTTATATAATATATATATATGAAAAGAAGAAAATAGAAACACACTAACACAATTGTCACACAGAGAGAGAGGAGAGAGACGAGGGGGGAGAGAGAGAGAAATGCCTATATATATGTGTGTGTGTGTGTTTGGTTTATATTATATATATATATATATATATAATAATATATTATATGAAAGAGAAAATAGAAACGAGAGAGAGAGAGAGAGAGAGAGAGAGAGAGAGAGAGAGAGAAGGAGAGAGAAGAGAGAGTTACTAAATTCAAATTAATCTTGTACGAACGCATATCAGAGTATAACCAAAATGATTGTGTTGAGCAATATTTAAAATTGGGGGGGGGGTTCTGTTCTTCCTAGAAAACGGCATTGAGAAATCCAACCTTTTAAAGATCATATTACTTATGAAGCAAGCATAAAACTCACTAACAACGGTCTGCCTGAGCTATCTGCCTAACCATTAGGCTACATGGTGCCATATATATATATATTATATATATATATGTGTGTGTGTGTGTGTGCGTGTGGTGTTTGTGTGGTGTGTGTGTGTGTTTGTAAATAGACCACATGAAGTGAGTTGAGATGGATACACATGAAAAATGTTAATGTATATTTTATCATCATAAATATTAAATTAGTTGCATCCCTTTACAAATAACGTCAGTAATAATAATAATGTATTAGATATACTAGATCCGAAAATTAAGAATACTTCTGGGTACCATATCAAAGAAGAAAAGAAGAAAGAAGAAGAAGAAGAGAAGAAGAAGAATGGGGTGAGAAGAAGACGAGAAGAAGAAAGAAGAAGAAGAAGAAGGAAGAAGAAATGGGAGAAAGAAGAAGAAGAAATGGGTGAGAAAGAAGAAGAAGAGAAGAAGAAGAAGAAGAAGAAGAAGAAGAAAAGAAGAGAAGAAGAAGGAAGAAATGGTGAGAAGAAGAAGAAGGAAATGGGGGAAGAAGAAGAAGAAAGAAGAAGAAGAAGAAGAAGAAATGGGTGAGAAGAAAGAAGAAGAAGAAGAAGAAGAAGAAGAAGAAGAAGAAGAAGAAGAAGAAATGGGCGGAGAAGAAAAGAAGAAGAAGAAGAAGAAGAAGAAGAAGAAGAGAAAGAATGGGTAAAGAAGAAGAAGAAGAAAGAAGAAGAAGAAGAAGAAGAAATGGGTGAGAAGAAGAAGAAGAAATGGGTGAGAAGAAGAAGAAGAAGAAGATAGAAGAAGACAGAAGATAGAAGAAGAAGAAGAAGAAGAAGGAATAGAAGAAGAAGAAATGAGAGAAGAAGAAGAAGAAGAAGAATGGGTGAGAAGAAAGAAGAAGAAGAAGAGAAGAAGAAGAAGAAGAGAAGAAGAAGAGAAAGAAGAAGAGAAGAAGAAGAAGAAGAAGAAGAAGAAGAAGAAGAAGAGAGAAGAAGAAGAAGAAGAAGAAGAAGATGGGCGAGAAAGAAAAAGAAGAAGAAGAGAAGAAGAAGAAATGGTGAGAAGAAGAAGGAGAAGAAGAAGAAGAATGGGTGAAAAGAAGAAGAAGAAGAATGGATGAGAAGAAGAAGAAGAAGAAGAAGAAGAAGAAGAAGAAGAAGAAATGGCGAGAAGAAGAAGGAGAAGAAGAAGAAGAAATGGGTGAGAAGAAGAAGAAGAAGAAATGGATGAGAAGAAGAAGAAAAGAAGAAGAAGAAGAAGAAGAAGAAAAGAAGAAGAAGAAGAAGAAGAAGAAATGGATGAGAAGAAGAAGAAGAAGAAGAAGAAGAAGAAGAGAAAGAAGAAGAGAAGAAGAAGAAGAAGAAGAAACACATTGTTTAAAAATTCTGATTAAAACTTTGACAATTCTCATCGCAAAAAAAATTAATCAATTATATTCACTTTTTTATTAACTTCTGATAATTATTTATTAGTGTTTGAATTTAGAGGTGCTGAATTTGATTAATAGCATAACCCCCCCCCTCTCTCTCTCTCTCTCTCTCTCTCTCTCTCTCTCTCGCTCTCTCTCTCTCTCTCTCTCACTCACACACACACACCACACACACACACACACACCACACGCACACTGACTACCTGGACATATTCAAATACAACCATAAAGCTTGAAAAGGATTTCAAAGATCCGAAACACGTTTCGCGTAGATAATTTTTAAAAATCAAACCATTTTGCGGACCTTACTTTTTATTATAATATATCTACTTTTCTCTCGTTAGACCTAGGAGATAATAATAATAGTCTTATATGTCTATACTTAAGTATTTCGGTTTATGATAAACCATCATCAGGACAATGCAAAAAATTTTGTAAGGGAGAAAAATGAAAATGTTAAGTGTATGGTGAATGTGTGAATGCCTTTTTTTCTCCCTTACAAAATTTCTTTTGCATTGTCCTGAGGATGGTTTATCATAAACCGAAATACTTAAGCATAGACATATAACATTTTTCCTTTGATCATAACATCCTGTGTCTGTTATATTTTTGAAAACTTTTTCTACACATATTGTCGGATTAATTTCCTCATCGTATTTCCACAATTATGTATGTAAAAAGTAGCGTTGTAATGAAAGAAACGATTTTTGGTGCATAGTTTACAGATTTGTGCCATAGTTCGAACATGTAAAGGTAGTGCAATATAAATCATCTTGAGATTATTTTCTAAGCGTGCGATGCATTTATTGACTGGGGTATTGGTGTATAGTGATTTTATATCTAGGATAGCTAAAGATTTGTTTCCCATATTCATATTGTTTATTTTTTTGAGTATATCAGTTGCGTTTTTGATGAGTGATTCAAAGAATCAGGACCATTCACAATTATATATAATGAATGATTGCAAATAAGAAAGTATTTGCATCGAAAGAGTGCTCAATGCTGCTATAGCAGAGCAGGTATAAAACCTAACATTATAAATTAATGGATACTATATACCCGTTATTTAAGTTTCACAAGATTAACACAATTTTCAGACGGTAGAATAGTAAAAAGTTGTTAGTCAAACGTATATTTAGCGTGAGGTCTTAATTAATAAAAGAAAAATTAACAATATTTTTCTCTTCTTCTTCCTTTTATTTTCATTTCTTCTTTTTCTTTCTAAAAGAAAGGAAGAAAAAGAAAAAAATGTTATTCATTTTTTTTAATCAATTAGATTTTTTTAAAGATCTTTTTAGATTCTTTTAAAAAAAATTCTGTTGAGATTTTTTCAATATAAGGCGTGTGTTAGAAGCCCACTTATATTTATAGACTCGCCGAGTACCATGTGATTAAACTCTTGGCCAGTCACTGGCAGTACTCTGCTAATGATATAATACTTAAACCCAAGAGTACTGGCCATAGCTACTCATAACTACTGTGACTTTCGTGGACGACAGACATAGGATTAAATCACTGGACCTTTAACAATACGCAGGATAGGACTTATTCCCTTACCAAAGGATTCTATAACCCAAGACTTACTTACTTTAAGTCCTTTTCAACTGGCCAAGGATGGCATTTAAGAACTTAACAAATTCAATCTAATTTTTTTTAATTTCTTAAATCTTATTTTATCATTTTTTTCTCTGATGTCTGAATGTTACGTGCAATAATACCTAAGCACGTTATATGTTTTAACCACTTTTCTACGATGGCCGGTTTAGCTCAGTCGGTAGAGCATTCGGATATTCAACCACGGACTCTATACCTTTGTCTCTTTTTTTCTTTTCTCACATCCTTATGGTCGAAAGATTTTCGACAAAACGCAACGTGTATTAAGGATAAGGAGATAAGTTTTACTAAGCAAATATACAAGGTGAACTGAGTAATTAGCAATTGCTAAGTTGAATTAATAAGTCCCGTGATATTACGTTGTTTCTCTCTTCCGATTTTTTTTCAGACATTATTTATAGATCCCCCCCCCAAAAAAAAAGCAAATCCCCACCCCCCCCAAAAAAAAAACAAAGCAAAAAAACCCCAGATGATTCCATTCTCAGTATTTAGGTACTATATGACAGCTGCCCGAGAAGAAATCATGCAATGGAAAACACGAAGATGAAGATGTATGTCGTGAGATCGAATCCCATCTACCTGGTCTTGAGATCTTGTCACAAGAGCGTGTTTTGAGCAAGAACAGCAACTTGATCAGATAAGAACAGGTTGCCATTGGTTGTTGCTGTTGTTGTTGTTGGCTGCTGATGTTGCTGCTGTTGTTGCTGTTGCTGTTTTTGTTGTTTTTGTTGTCATCATTATTAAGTTCATCTATTCCTGGTTAAAGAAACTTTACCTCTTTGTCGTAGAGGTAAAGTATGAATTGAACATGAGTCCACAGCATCTGTCGACTGGAACAATTGGATGCGGGAGTAAAGTAGAAAAGCAGAAAAACAAAAAATCAGACAAAAACTGGGAATTGCAATATGATTGGCCTACAGACAGTGAAGAAGTACCGATGACTGAATACGAATACTATCTGAAGAAGATCGAAGAGTCTATTGTGGAATTCTATACGGATTATCTGCCCTTGAGCAGTTCCTTTGCCACTAACTCGTGCCTTTGACAATCAAATAATTATCATTTATTTTGTAAAATACGGATTTTACATCATCTTTGGCAGTGTTTACGGCCATGTTTACGATATATTTGAGCAAAATTGACCGAAAAAAATTATTTAAAATGTATTAGAAATAAATTATGAGTAATATTATTTTTCTTTTTTTTTTTTTTCTTTTTTTTTTTTTTTTTTTTTTACTGATGCTCATTATGTTTACTACTTTCGACTTAGAGAAAAATTTTACCTTAGATAATCGATTTAACTCGTTTTTAAAATGAAAATGAGCCAACAATTTGGCAGTGGCTTTTTTACGACATATCAACACTTTTTGGGTCATTTAATGCCGACGAAACAAAGAAACAAAGTTTCTTACAATAGTTGCTTGTGCTTAAGTGGTCACCCAATTAAATATTGAACAGTCTCATCGTTGCTTAACTTTGGTGGTTTAACGGGAACCGATGCTTTGAACGTGACTTGAGCGTAATATGAAAAAGAGTGTGATAAATAGATACAAAAAGATAGGGATAGATTTGAAAATACTGGTTGTTTTGTTTTACAGCATATCAAACCGTTTTGGGTCATTTAATTCCGAATCAAGTCATTTTTATAAATAAAGAACTCAAGTTGCTTACAGTAGTTGCTATTGTTAACAGCCGTTACTGTTATTCGCCCAATTAAGTATTGAACAGTCTCATCGCTATTTCTCTGAATGTTTGAGATGAGGCTTGATGATTAGTATTATATGAGTTATTCGGACTATTGTCCTCATCTTCATTGTTATTTGTACAGCGTTTCGGCCGATATGCCCTCCGGCCTTCTTCAGGTATTTCTTGTCGGACTCGGGAACCTTCTCGGACCCGGGAACCTTCTTTTCGAACTCGGGAACTTTCTTGATGGCTCCCGATTACGACAAGAAAGTTCCCGAGTTCGAAAAGAAGGTTCCCGAGTCCGAGAAGGTTCTCGATTCCGAGAAGGTTCCCGAGTCCGACAAGAAATACCTGAAGAAGGCCGGAGGGTATATCGGCCGAAACGTTGTACAAATAACAATGAAGATGGGGACAATAGTCCGAATAACGCAGATAATACTAGTCTCATCGCAGCTTAACTTCGGTGATCTCGCGGGAACCGATGCTTTCAGCGTGACTTGAACATAATCAGAACGAAAGGAATTTGAATATCGTCGCATTAGTCAGTAACCGTGTTAAAGTTTTATTTCTTTTTTTTTTTAGAAGTCGTTTTCTGAGAATCTTCCAAGCTGTGTAGAATGTGTTGTCCGCATTCAAAATTAACATTCAAAACGTGTTTTTCACCTTCGGAAGTGATAAGGCTGACATCAATAAATTAACGAAGATCACCAGGATACCATTGATTTAAATAGAACTAAATCGATCGGATATTCTAATCTTTACTTCTCGTGCTCAGTCGGTAGAGCGTTCGACTAGAAACCACAAGGTTCCTAGTTCGATACCGGCCCTCGCCAACTCAGTGTATGAGTAGCACAGTGATCTGTGAGGTAAAGTAAGGAGCTGATGGTAGGTGTGGCGCTTCTCCTCAGATGCTAAGATAATCTCCTTGGTCTAGCGCTAGTGAAAAGGGGATAGACTCCATCGCTGATTGGCTGATACCGACATTAGGCCGCCCGACGACTTTACTTACTTCTCGTACAGGCGTTCCTGAAAGTCTTGAAATCTGGCTTCACGAGTTCGATTTGTGTTTCGAATTCTCATTGTGTTTTGTTTGTTTGTTTTGTTTTATGGCATATCAAACCTTGGTGGGTCATTTAATGCCGGCAAAGTTTTTGAAAGATTCGTTGCGATTGCTTGGTAGAAAATTATTTAAATTCAATTTTTTATAAATAAATTTTCTATCTAACCCATTTAACTCCGGGTCACAGTGGACCTGGAAGTAATGGTGATGAAGGGGTACTCCACATTCCCCAGACCTCCAGAACTGGAACTTCACCATTAGATAGAGTTTAACGTCATTCCCAGGACATGAAGACCCTTAGCCACCGCCTTCTTGCCCGTTTGAGCTGAAGAAGCTTAAAACGCCAATACCTTGGTGTAATGACAAACGATAACACCGATAGACTTTGGAAAGCTTTATTCTACTTAGAATAATTGGTACACTTACTGAGGGTTTATATAGTCTAGGATTCACAAGAGAGTTCTCCAAAGGGGAGGTAATCATAAAATAGGGGAGGTAACTCTCAATTACTTATTACAGACTTATATAAGTGTAATGACAAACGATTACACCGATAGATTTTGGAAAGCTTTATTCTATTTAGAATAATTCGTACACTTATTGAGAGTTTATATAGTCTAGTATTCACAAGAGAGTTCTCCAAAAGGGAGGTAATCATAAAATAGGGGAGGTAACTCTCAATTACTTATTACACTTGGTTTAAACATGCTTCAAAAGAACACGTATGAAAAGTGAAAATGAAATAAACAAAAGACAGAAAATAATAAAGGGAGAAAGTTTCTACATTTGGACTCAGACCTCGTTAATCTTAATTCCCTTCTTTAAAAATCAAATTGACCACTCCCTGTGGGTCGTACTTCCCACGTTGGGAACCACTGATATAAATGAACCAAGCATGAGAATATGTAAAATGATAAAATGGTAATATATTTGATGGAACATATGACCTTTAGGCACCCCTTTTTGATCTCGATTAAGAAAGGACATGTTTTTTATTTACACCGTCAATATCCGGTTGTTTTAACAGACGATTTTTAGATTTTTTTAGAATTATAAAACTAACCCCTAACCCTAACCCCTAACCCTAACCCCTAACAAACAACCGGATATTGACGGTGTAAATGAAAAACATGTCCTTTCTTAATCGAGATCAAAAAGGGGTGCCTAAAGGTAATATGGTCCAATTTGATTAACAAGAATAAAAGCAGAGACATCGTGTATAATAAACTAGAAGCAGCTACCCAGCATCACCTAGGTAGAGGGCGTGGAAAAAAGTTAGTTTCGCAGATTCATTATTACTGAATCAGGAGTTGGATCCTGACAGTATGCCCCATTAAAATCTCTATGTGCACAGCCATTCTGAAAAGAATGATTAATGAGTTGGATCCTCACAGGATGCCCCATTAAAATCTCTATGTGTAAGGAAAAAAAAGTGCACAGCCACTCTGAAAAGAATGATTAATGTCTCCTATTTAAAATACTAAATGTAAAAAAAATAAAATAAAAATAAAGAAAATAAAATCCATGCTGTTATTTAAATTTTGTTTTTTTAATTATCTTCATGAATATAAATCAAATCTTCATTATTTTTGCTCAAAAACCAAGATCTGGTGATAGAGAATGTGTATATATATTTACTTTGTCATTAATTGTTTGATTTTCGTAGTTTCATCCGGACATACATACATACATACATACATACACACAACAGTCCTTTATGTATGTATAGATTCATCTTTTTGGAATACTTTTTTTCTATTTTCAACCTGTCGTATCTATTTCCGGGGTGCGTGGTGTACTGGATAGAGTCATAGGAAATGGACGACGTCACAGTTCCCATAGCGCTAATACGCTTGGGAAAGGTTTTAATCCAACTATTCTCTCTCCAGGTATGGGTAAATAGTTGGGCGGACTGGGCTCTCTAACCTTGGTTAGGCAACCAGTCTAGGAGAAGAAAAAGTCTCAATTCAAACCTGGTCTCAGTTATAATAAGATTTAATAGTAATAATTTTCTGCTCGCAATTATATTTCAAGTATTTATATCAAACACCAATAATTTGCAAGCAATCATACAGTTTCATCTAATAAGAATCCTAAGTAAACAATTATATCGTATTCTGAATATGACGCTAAACTGCATCTAGTTCCAGTTCTGGGGAATATGGAGTACTCCTTCATTGCCAATACTCCCAGGTCCACTATGACACGGAATGGTAGTTCCTGTTAAGTTACATCAATGTTTCAAATATATATGTTTGCAAGTTAATGTAAATTATTCCTACTGGCAAATATATGCACCCTCCGGTGCAGGTATTTAAGATTTATAAAATTAGATTAATTAGAAAGGCTAATGAAACTAAATAAGAATGCAGGTAAAAAGATTTTAAACAGAGGGGTGTTTAACCAAAAAAATATAGAACTGCTGAAACTTACTCTTCCATCATTCCCGTCTTTCAATGCTAACTTTTCCTAATTGAACTATTTAGTTAAAATAGGAAGTAAAGAATTAAAACAGTTATTTCTTCTTGTTAATGGATTTCTTTTAAGATTTATCTCTGAGATTTTTGCTCATATTCATTAAGATAAAACAAAAATGAGAAATCAGTAATACTAAGCACATATTTATCAAAATCAAATTTTAATATCAATATGCAAATGAGCCTTCCCGTTCACACTGTAAACCGCTATTTTGTTGTATATATAAATACAATTGAATGTTATTAGTATGTAGACCCACCCAACGGGGTGGGGGTCCAGTGGCTTCGGCCCTGGATCTTTACAAGTTAATAGCGTTGATCCTATGGGGTTATCCTCCCAGGCAATACTTTCCCCTTGATTTAAAGGGACAGGGCTGGGTTTATTGCCCAGCGCCTGAGGCGCCCCCCTTGAGGGGGAATGCCGACGGGATCGACGCAATTTTACCACCTGCTACCCTCATGTGGTTGGTCCCAGATTAAAATGTCCTTGTGTCACGCCCTCATAATTGGGATGAGAGGCAAATACCTGTAGATCTGGCCAACCACGGGGTCCAGTGACTTCGGCCCTGAATCTTTACAAGTTAATAGCGTCGATCCCAGGGGTCTATCCCCCCAGGCAATACCTGTCCCCTTGATTTAAAGGGGCAGGGCTGGGTTTATTGCCGACGGGATCAACGCAATTTTAGTGCTTACCACCCATGAGCTTCGGCTTATGGGTGGGCCCACGTTAAAACGAGACCTTGTGTCCAGCTCATAAGTGGGATGAGGGGCAAATACCTGTAGATATGGTCAACTGTATTAATAATGGTAAACAATTTTATCAATAATTGAGGTTTAAATAAAAATAAAACCATGGAGAATGTGACGTAAATAACTAATGGAATTATGACTTTGAGTAGTAATATAGTTTCAGTTACAGACAGAAAAACACACAATCTCCATTATAATAGGATTTTTATTAAATTTGTATACACATGAACTTACTAGAAAACTTTAAAAAATTATTTCTACTAGTTTATAAAACCAAACCACAATATATTCGAAACAGAGGGGTGTATATTGATACACATGAACTCACTAAAAAACTTAACAAAATCATTTCTACTAGTTTATAAAAACCAAACCACAATATATTCGAAACAGAGGGGTGTATATTGATACACATGAACTTACTAAAAAACTTAACAAATTATTTTACTAGTTTATAAAAACCAAACCACAATATATTCGAAACAGAGGGGTGTATATTGATACACATGAACTTACTAAAAACTTAACAAAATTATTTCTACTAGTTTATAAAACCAAACCACAATATATTCGAAACAGAGGGGTGTATATTGATACACATGAACTCACTAAAAAACTTAACAAAATTATTTCTACTAGTTTATAAAAACCAAACCACAATATATTCGAAACAGAGGGGTGTATATTGATACACATGCACTTACTAAAAAACTTAACAAAATTATTTCTACTAGTTTATAAAAACCAAACCACAATATATTCGAAACAGAGGGGTGTATATTGATACACATGCACTTACTAAAAAATTAACAAAATTATTTCTACTAGTTTATAAAACCAAACCACAATATATTCGAAACAGAGGGGTGTATATTGATACACATGAACTTACTAAAAAAACTTAACAAAATTATTTCTACTAGTTTATAAAACCAAACCACAATATATTCGAAACAGAGGGGTGTATATTGATACACATGCACTTACTAAAAAACTTAACAAAATTATTTCTACTAGTTTATAAAACCAAACCACAATATATTCGAAACAGAGGGGTGTATATTGATACACATGAACTTACTAAAAAACTTAACAAAATCATTTCTACTAGTTTATAAAAACCAAACCACAATATATTCGAAACAGAGGTGTGTATATTGATACACATAAACTTACTGAAAAACTTAACAAAATTATTTCTACTAGTTTATAAAACCAAACCACAATATATTCGAAACAGAGGGGTGTATATTGATACACATGAACTCACTAAAAAACTTAACAAAATCATTTCTACTAGTTTATAAAAACCAAACCACAATATATTCGAAACAGAGGGTGTATATTGATACACATAAACTTACTGAAAAACTTAACAAAATTATTTCTACTAGTTTATAAAAACCAAACCACAATATATTCGAAACAGAGGGGTGTATATTGATACACATGACTTACTAAAAACTTAACAAAATTATTTCTACTAGTTTATAAAACCAAACCACAATATATTCGAAACAGAGGGGTGTATATTGATACACATGAACTTACTAAAAAACTTAACAAAATTATTTCTACAAGTTTATAAAACCAATCACAATATTTACCTAACAAACTATACGAAGCTAATGAACATTTTTTTCTACCGGTTTATTGATACACATGAAATTAATGAATAACCTATGAGTCAACGTCGTGTTTGCTGGTTGCCGAGGGAGACCTTTATTTAAGCGAGTTAAAATCAATGTGTCAGCTTTTTTAACGACATAGAAACGGCTTACTGTGCTTTTTTTGCGGGAGAATATCAAGAATACAGAAGTACAGAATATTGGAACGTACTATCTCCAAAACAAGAAAATATATTGATCTCAGAATTGTCAAAGGATTTTTTATTGTTTTTTATTTATTTATTTATTTATTTTCAGTTTTATATGTTTTGTCTGTTAGTCATTTATTGTTGTAATAGAGATTGGGTCTATTTACGCCAGTCAAGATAAATCTGACTATTGTCTTATCAGAAACAGTAATGTAACCGAGTCTCTTTTTTTCCTTTTCTTTTTTTTAAAGACTGCTATTTTCTATCATGTCCTCAGAGAAATTCGATACTTTACGACATGGTCTTTTCAAATTAGAAAGAAAAATCCAGAAATCAGCGATACGAATAAGATTTTCTAGGAAAACTAATTAAAAAAAAATTATATATTAATACCGTTGTAATTACCTACCTACCTACCTTTGTAATCGATACTAGCAAGAATATGCACTTTCCAGGCGTAAATATTAAAATTCTAATGTAATGAAATATATTAGATTAGAAAGACTAACGAAATCAAATAAGAACGCATATAAAAAAGATTACACTTATTTTAATTATATGTTAATTGGTTTCTCTATAAAATGATTCATAGCATTGATTTTAATACGTTGGAGAATAAAATAATAATATTAGTGATCAATAACCCTAAGTAATTATATATTAAACCCGTTTTGTTAAAACCAGTATGCAAATTAACCACACCATATATTAGGTAAACCGTTATTTCTTAAAGATATATACGACACATTGCAGTATTTTAAACGCGCTAATAACATGGGTCTTTTGGGGCCTGTGTGTTCGGTGGCGTGATCCCAGGCAACACCTGCCCCCTTGATTTAAAGGGGAAGGACTGGGTTTATTACTCAGTGCCTGAGGCACCCCCTTGAGGGGAAATGTCGACGGGATCATCGCATTTTGTCTCTGCCATCCCATGAGCTTCGGTTCGTGAGAGGTCCCACATTAAACGATCTTGTGTCATACCCGCGATGCTAGGTAAATACCTTAATAACATGGGCTGTTTTGAGCAAATCTAACTCAGATTTTCATAGAGACATCGTTAATAAATAAGATTTATTCTAGGTATTAATGATTTTAACTATAAATTAAATACTCATTCCTTAGGTTATTAGGACTTAAGCAGTGACGTAGTTTCGGTCACAGACAGACACCGAATCTCCATCATAATAAGATTTAGCGTGCGTCACGCCGGGGAGGGGGGGGTAAGATAGACTAAGCTAAGGTAAATCTAACCTTCCTCCATATACCAAGGCGCCATTTTATTTCCAGAGTCTTTTCAAATTAGAAAAAAAAATCAATAGATAAGAGATACAAATAAGATTTTTTAAAAAAATTCTATATATTAATACCGTTGTAATTACCTACCTTTGTTATTTGATACTTGCCGTGCGTCATGCTGCGGGTGTTGTGGTAGATAGACTATGCTAAGTAAAATCTAACCTCCCGATCCATATACCCTGCTTTTATTTCATGGGTCAGCAGGCGAAACAAGTCGCGTGAAACTACTTCTTTGCGCACCAGCTCTCGGTGGGACGACTTCATGACGACACCTGCACAAGTCAATCGTGCTACGCGGGTGAAAGTGCTCTTTCGTTGAATTTCTATAGCAGTATTGGAATTGGTTTGGTTTGGTTTACGGCAAATTAACCCCAGTGGGTCTTTTAATGCCGACTAAGTTTTGAACTAAATTCCAGTTAATGGTGTGTCGTTTTGGTGCGTCGTTTTGTTTTACGGCTTATCAACCCTTTTCAGGTAATTCAATGACAAATAAAGTCATTTTGATATCAGATTGTTTACAGTACATGCTGTTGCTTAAATGGTCAACCCCATTTATATATTTAGCACTTTCATCGCTGCTTAACTTCGGTGATCAAGCGGGAACCGGTGTTTTCAACGTGATTTGACTGTATGCCTCTGAAAAAGGGAGTACGTCTTATATGGTAAAAAATTCAAGCGCGTAGTGTAATAGTTAAAGTCATGAATTCTTAATGGATACTCAATTATTTTTTTATAAACAAATTTTTCTATTTAATCCATAGATGGGACCCTAACAGAGTGGACCAGGGAGCAATGGTGATGAAGGGGTGCCTCCAAACCTCAAAAACTGGAACCTCACCATCAGATAGAGTTTAATGTCATTCCCAGGACATGAAGACCCTCAGCCACCGTCTGCTAGCACCCATATGATAAAAGGGTAGGGGCTTGCCATAAGGGCAATACGGTTGGGGTAATCATATAGGTGCTAGGGCTTGACGTGACCAGTCGATTGATCGAAGGGGGCCTCTCCGACCGCCCGTATAACCCAAGTAAGGGCCTAAGTGGAGTGTTGCATGTCATGGACTGCTAACCCACCAGGGTTCCATCTTTAATCATCACGGGTCGCCACCCTCGGCCAACAGGTGGCCCCATTGAGGGAGTCTTACCCTTCTGCAGAGGTGCAGTCTGTGTATTCTAACGCCCCAGAAGTGGTGTGTGGCTACGGCCCTGTGCTCATCAAGGGTGCATGACATTTACTGCACAGATAATGAAATAGATGTGAATGGGACAGACAGACAGACATAAAGAATTGAATAGACTGAGACAAATAGGTAGATAGATAGTTACCAAATTCTTCCGTAAGATGCGACACAAGGCCAGTTTTTAAGCGGACTTCAACAGGTTTGAATTCAGAGCTTTTCTTCTCCTAGACCGGTTGTCATACCAAGGTCAAAGAGACCATTTACCCATAGCTGTAGGGAGCATTGTCGGTTGCATACCTTTCCCAAGGGTATTAGCGCTATGTGAAATGCAAACAGCCACGTCCAGGATTTGAACTCGACTCGCCATGTCCATTTCCATTGATAATGCGATAACACCACAAGCACCTCCATAGATAGATATATAGGGTTGTGATTTAGTTCTTGAGTTTCAAGTAACCGGAAGTACAGGTTCCGCCATTATGTTGGGAAAACGGAAATTCCGGTTCCACCACTGTTATTTGTCAATAAAAAGCTAGTAGGACTTTCTCTGCAAGCAACACACTGACTGGGGTCTTGTGTCGAATTTATTACCGTTACCTTCTCGTACAATAGATAGATAGATAGATTATACTGAGATAGATAGATATTTCTGTGATAGATATACTCTATTGGGATAGATAGATTCTATTGAAATAGATGCAGTCTGACACACGCACATACACATACACACCCACACACACTTATATACATATATACATACATAGAAAGATAGATAGATTCTATTGAACTAGCTACCTCGCTACCTAGCGTGATAAATAGATTCTGTTGGGATAGATTATATATATATATATATTATATGTGTGTGTGTGTGTGTGTGTGTGTGTGTATGTGGTTGTTCTATATATATATATATATATATATATATATATATATATATATATTATATATATTAAAATACCAAACTTGTTGGTAAATCCCAGCAAATAGGTTGATTGTAAAAATATACTACCAAACATCACCCGGGGAGAAAAAAAATTTGGGAAAAAAAGAAAAGACCAAGATAATCGTACCAACCAAAAATATTCTATCGGTACAATATTTGGCCAAAAGAAAAAACAATATATATATACAAACGCCAGGAAACTAAGCTAATCAGTAAAAAGTGCTCAATACCTAAGTAGAGCAATAGGTTTATATATATATATATATATATATATATATATATATGTGTGTAAAGGTGTGTCAAAAAGTATCGAAATTTAAAAAACTTTTTGACACACCTTGTATTATGAAAACATTAACGTTCCATTCATTGTTCATTTCTATCTTGGTAAATAGAGCTTCAATCTCGATACTTTTATGACTCACATTATATATATATATATATATATATATTATATATATATGTGTGTGTGTGTGTGTGTGTGTGTGTAAAAAGAGGTAGATAAGATGGAAATATATACATATATAATGAAATAGATCTCATAAGGACAAACACTCAGACAGGATGATTATTTAAAAAAAAATATTTTCTTAATCTCGTTTCTTTTCTTTTTCCTCTTTTCGTATTTTTATTCAATTTTTTTCGTTTCTTTTTCGTTTCGATAAATTGACTTATCTTTTATTTATTTATTTATTTATTTTTTACCCTTTTTAAAAAAAACAACGTATTGCCTACTTTCATTATTTTTTCATTCTCATTTCCGTCTAATTCCGGGTTTTTTTTTTTTTTGTGTTAACACTTTTTACATCTTCATTTTCTCTGTAGGTCCGGTTTAGCTCATTCGGTAGAGCGTTCGACTGGGAACCACAAGGTTCCGGTGTTCGATACCTGTCCTCGCCAACTCAACGTATGAGTAGCACAGGGATCTGTGCGGTAAAGTTTGGAGCTGATGGTAGGTGTGGCGTTCCACCTCAGATGCCGAAGCAATCTCCTTGGTCTATCGCTAGTGAAAAGGGGATAGACTCCTTTGCTGTCTAGGCCACCTTAACGACTTACTTAGTTTTATCTATCTTTTTCTTTTGATGTTTTTTTCTTTCACACAAATTCTGTCCTCCGCTTTGACTTCTTCATCTACTTATTTTTTCATCCTTTTTCTTCTTTTTTTATTTCTTTCTGTTTTTGTGTCTTTTCTATAAGTTTTTTTCCTTAAAATTAACTTACCAGTCATCATTACACCAATGAAGCAATTTTCCAGGCAAGCTTCTTCAAAGTCACTCTAGGAAAGGAGGAGCCTACTTTTTTTCAGGCTGGTTAGTTGGTTGGTTGGATTTTACGGCATGTCAACCCTTGTTGGGTTATTTTATGCTGAAGACGTTTTGTTTAAAAAATAATGAATACTCAACAAAAATGTATAATCATTCTTGTTGGGTATTCTTTTTTAACACTCATTTCTTATCTATATAACCTATCGATGGTACCCTAACAGGTACTACCGTTCCCGCTCAGAGTCTACCAGGGAATAATGGCGATGAAGTATAACTCCACACTCCCCACGGCTCTAGAATTGGAACTTCACCACTAGATGCAGTTTAACGTCATCCCAGGACACTAAGACCCTCAGCTTTCTAGCACATATATGATACAAGATTGATGTGGTAATTGCATTTCACTTAGCGCTAATACCCTTGGGAAAGGTATGAATCCTAATCTCCCTCCAGCTATGGATAAATAGTAGGGCAGACCGGGCTCTTTAACCTTGGTTAGGCAACTGGTCTAGGAGAAGAAAAACTCTGAATTCAAACCTGTTGAACTCCGCTTAAGAAATTCACTTTGTGTCACATCCTGCTTGTGTGGAGGAGTTGGTAAATATATATATATGATACAATATGCCATAAAGACAATATGTTCTTACGATTCGTGTGACCATTTTTAGGGCTGTAGGTAAAAACAGTTTTCCAGTGGAGATCCCTTGTGGCATAAAGTTTGGTTCTTTCTTGAAGTAGTAAGATGTAGTATCAGTTTTAATCTTTGTCAGCTGATCCGTGTT
>CM042153.1:105719724-105734724 GCA_023376005.1 Doryteuthis pealeii
TTCCGCTTATTTTTTGCCTTTATTTCGTCTTTTTTTTTTTACTTTAATAGAAAAATCTAATGCCAGTTTTTTTTTTTTAATTTTCTCTTTGTTACAAGTAACTTCCAGTACAAATAAAACCACATAGAATCTTGTGGGCTTCAAACACACACACACACACACACACACACACACACACACACACACACACACAAAACATATTTATATATATATATACACATACATACATACACACATACATATATATACGCACATATATGCACACACACAAATATATATACATATATATACACACATATGAAGATAGGATGGTTGGAGTAAAATACCTACCTCATACACACATATGCACATATGCACACATACATACACACACATATATATACACACATATATGAACACACACAAATATATACATATATACCCCCATATATATATATATATATATATATATATGAAGTTACTGACTCATTTTTCAGCATCTAGCGATAATGGTCACGTGATTTCCGCCGACCTGAACCAGTCGATCTTTCCACACGAGGGATTAGATCACAATATATCAACACACCCACATTGGCTTTTTCGCTGTTTAAAACTGCACCACAAACGCAAAAACTAACCACTGTTCGTTCGACTGACAACAACATCCGATTCACATGAAGTATTATATCCCTTGACATGTTAAGAACAAAAAATCAATCCTAACAAAGATAGCCGACCGCACAGTGGTCAAATAATGGAGTCTTGTAAACAGATCTGACTACATACGTCTCGGCCAGAAATATATATATATATATATATATAATATATATATATATATATATATATATATATATATTTGTTTTGGGATGAAACAAAGAAATCACAGTGCTCAACCACAAATTTGTAGGAGCTTTATTTATTTGTTGAATTTTTTAAATATAAAACTTTTTCATAAGCAACTACCCAGGTTTCAGGTTATTTCACCATCGTCAGGTTGGTCAATCTCCTGGTGTTTATTTGAAGAGATTTTGTGTTGTTAAATAACAACACAAAATTTCTTCAAATAAACACCAGGAGATTGAGCAACCTGACGATGGTGAAATAACCTGAAACCTGGGTAGTTGCTTATGAAAAAACTTTTATATCTAAAAAATTCAACATATATTATATAATATATATATATATATATATATATATATATAATCAATGGTAATATTATGGATTTACACTCATAACTTGAAGTTTCATGGTAATACAATCATCAGATGAGTCCAATGGTTGAGATCTTAAAAACCAGTCGTGAAATGGTTGAGATTTTAAAAAACAGTAATTTTTTTAGCGTTTATATAAACGTGAAGCGTTTTCACGCGATGGGAAATATAAAGCTAAATTTTTTTAAAAACTGTGGCTTGTTTAACGTTTATGTGACGTGGATCGTGTTCACGTGATGTAATGTTATGACGTTAAATTTGTATTTAAAAACACATGATAATCAAACAAACTTGCTTTGGTTTTAATGCACGCGGTGTTCAGATGAATTTCTTTCTTTCTTTTTTTTTTTTAATAAATAAAAAGAGAGCGAAAATTAAGGGATCAATTAGGGTCAGGTGGTAAGTGACACAGTAAAAATTTGTTCAAATGCCTACATTTCGAAACGAGTTCACTTCCCTTATTTAACAAGTTATTGTTTGTATTTTGCAATATATATATATATATGTTGATTTTAAGTCTCCATATGCTTCTAGTGAGTATATATATTTGCGATATATTTTTGTATCTTTATCCATTTTTTGGAAGTACATATACCAGGTTTGGGCATTGGTGTGAAGCATTAAAGTGCTAGATTATGATAATGTAGTTACCATAATATGTTAATCTGGGAATAAATATCAGAAAACTCGGTAGTTTCTTTTTTTAGTTTCTTTTATTTAGACGTAGTGGTAAATTTTCATGATAGTGACATCCCTTCTTCAAGACCGTGAATGGTAGTAATCTTCTGGCTGCTTGCTGCTCCGTTTGAATGATATAGAGGTGCTTGATGCACCAAGAAGGGATGTCACCATCCTAAAAATTTACCACTACGTCTAAATAAAAGGAACTAAAAAAAAATACCGAGTTTTCTGATATTTATTCCTAGATTAACATATTATGGTAACAACATTATCATAATATAGAACTTTAATGCTTCACACCAATGCCAGAACCTGGTATATGTACTTCCAAAAAACGGATACAGATACAAAAATATATCGCATATATATATATATATATATATATATATATATATATATATATATATTATATGATTTTTGGATGTTTGTTTATTTTAGAAACGTTGCTGACTAAAGTATATATTAATTATTTACTTGAAGGCACTTACAACGCATGTATCGCATAAAATTCTATAAAGTCGAAACAGTCTGTACGACATTCTACACACTGAGCGATCCTTTGCCGGGATTACACTTGTCAATTTCATTTTCTATAAGAAAAAGTATCGAATTTTATGCGATACATACGTTGTAAGTGCCTTCAAGTAAAAAATTAATATATATATATATATATATATATATATATATATATATATATATGTTGTTGGCATCGTTCCGTCTACTAAAGACGATGGCGTAGTGTCCATTTTTTAACTGCAACTGCGCGAGTGGCTGATCAGACCAATTTTTGAATGGCAATCTCTGGTGTAGTAATTGCAAACAAACGGTGATGCTTGCTGGAGATGCTGTTGTCTCTCCTTCCTTTTGGATCTCTTTTCTGCGGTGGTTTCTTTCCTCTCTTTTTCACTCATTTTCGTTCTGTGTTGGACGAGGAGTCACCAGGTCGCATGGTCTTCTGCACAAGCCTCCCATATGTTGGTGTTAATGTGGCATGTCTTCATGTTTCTCTTGCAGACATCTTTAAAGCGCAGGCGTGGTCTCCCTATCGGCCGGGTGCCTTCTACTAATTTACCATATAGCATGTCTCTGGGGATGCGGCCTTTATCCATCCTCCTGACGTGGCCAAGCCAACGTAGGCGTCTCTTGCAGATGATGGTGACATGCTATTTATATTTCCACGTTCCAGTCCACTACACACACACACACACACACACACACACACACACATACATATATATATATATATGTGTGTGTGTGTGTGTGTGTGTGTGTGTGTGTGTGGAATTAAACAAAAGCACGTCTCCTGTTTAACAATTTTATTAATAATCTTTTCGAGCTTTATGGCCAACTTTTTTACATTTGG
This sequence comes from Doryteuthis pealeii, assembly GCA_023376005.1. Classification (NCBI taxonomy): domain Eukaryota; kingdom Metazoa; phylum Mollusca; class Cephalopoda; order Myopsida; family Loliginidae; genus Doryteuthis; species Doryteuthis pealeii. The sequence continues at coordinate 105,722,959 of CM042153.1, forward strand.
ATGAAATCCGTGGATTAGTCCACCTAAGTTTTTATCCCAAGTACTTTCGGCACTTTGAAGTGTCATCATCAGGGGTGATGTGTTTTTAAAATGCCTATAACACTTTTCCAACCAATTCTCCTTTTTCCAGCCCCCACACCCCTTAATATAATTTCTACGAGTTGCCCTCCAAATTACTCTCACTACTATTAACTTGAAAAACAAACAAACTGGAACACAAACACAGTTGTTCAGATGGATGAGATTTTAATATAGGAGCCGACATTATAATGTTTCGGTTTGTTTAGCAATCAACCATTAGGGCATTGATTTATTTGGAAGAAGAAAAAAAAACAGAGGTTTATTAATACTTTCACTAAAAACATTAAAAATATACAAAATAAACGTGTCAAAATGAATCAGAATAATTTGTCCAGGATTTGAAATCGGGTCGACGAGTCCATTTCCAACGACTCTAACCAGTATACCACGCGCCTCTCCTTTATAATGAAAACATGACATGCATTTAATAATAAATGAATAAAATTGATAGAAATTATAATGTTCAATAGCAGTGAAGATATTTTAGTTATCAAGAATTATTTTAATATAATTTTTGTTCTTTTTAGAATCAAATAATGAAGGTGAATGTTTCACTGTTTGTTTTTATTTATTTATTTTTGTGTTTTTTTTTTTTTTTTTTTTTTAAAATTATTTTTCTTTCTTTCTTTCTTTTCTAAACTGAAATTATCTAAACCTTCGATATCATCACTTCCACAATTTGACGCCATTTTTATACAAGATCTATAGACAAAAATAGAACATTATCAACACGAAACCTTTCACCTTCTTTTTTCTTTTTATTATTCCTTGCCTTCGAGGCAGCTGTGCAGTTCCGTAAAATACTGCAGAATTCGATGAAAGTTCCTACAAATTTTCCGTTCTATTCTGCTTATGATAATGTTGCACTTGAAAGAAACTCAAGTTTCAAATTCATTTACACGCCTTTTAAAACCTGACATTTAAAAAAAATCATAAACAAAGAAAATAACAATCATCACCATCACTCCCATCACTACCATCATTATCATTATCATTATCATCACCACAACCATCATCATCATCAGCAGCAGTAGTATCACCATTATTATCATCATCATCATCACCACAATTACCATCACCACCATCTGTTGTATACTCATATATACCCACATAATTCGTCAGGTATATAAGAGAGAGAGAAAGAGAGAGAGAGAGAGAGAGAGAGAGAGAGGAGGGGGAAGAGAGAGAGAGAGAGGGACAGAGAGAGAGAGACAGACAGACAGGTAGATTAGCATCACCACCATCTGTTGTATACTCATATATACCCACATAATTCGTCGGGTATATAAGAGAGAGAGAGAGAGACAGAGACAGACAGACAGACAGACGGACAGACAGACAGGTAGATAAGAGATGGGGTGATTGATGATGATAATCTTACTTGTTACACTTCTGTTTATTGGTTCTACCTCGTCGGCCATTTTCTTTCGTCGAACTTGTGGGCTTCTGCTGGGGGTTGATTTTCTTTGTTGATTTCCTCGGGCTGCCATCTCTTGTTTTCAAATTACTTAACAAGACTTGGTTGTTTTATGATAATAAAGCTTTATTTTCAGAACCCAGCCTATGATTCCGCCGTGGTGAGACTGATCCATCAGAGCGTCTGCACTCCTCAGAAACCGGGTCGCATCTAAACTATACAAAAACTTGTTCTCACGGCGCCCAATCGCGCGCCGATACCAGAAGGTCAGTTGGGATCATCGTCATGTCACTCATAACCCCAACGGGTATGGAATATTCCCCACCTCCGATTTTAAATCTAACGAACTTTATTTAGATATTCTAACTACAGGTACGTACATAAATCATAGGATGCTATGAATCATATAACCCATCATCATCGCAACCAATCCACCACCACCACCACCACCGCAACCATCATCATCGTAACCACGACCACCACCATTATTATCATCACCATCACCATCCCCACCTTATCATCATCATCGCAACCACACCACGACCACCACCATTATCATCACACAACCACCACCCTCATCATCATCGCAACCACAACCACCACCACCACCACCATCATCATCATCGTAACCATGACACCACGATTATTATCATCACCATCACCATCCCCACCCTTATCATCATCATCGCAACCACCACCACGACGACGACCACCATCATCATCACCACCACCACCACCCTCATCATCATCGCAATCACCACCCACCATTATTATCATCACCAACACCACCATCACCACCACGAATCACCATCACCATTATCGTCATCACAACCACCATTACCATCATTACCTTCATAAACACACCACCACCCGCCATCATTATCACCACCATCACTATCATCATTATCACCACCACAATCACAATCACCACCACCACCACCACAATCAATATCATCACCATCATCACCACCATCATTATTATTATCACCACCACCACCATGACTGTCACCAAACATCGAGCACGTTTTTCAGATCGAACTCGTTTTTCAGTAGTAATGCATCTGCGAGACTAACTAGCTAGCCACGATATGACGCCCAAGGTATTGACATGACTAATTCCACACGGGTAGGATGTGACACAATATCGCAAGTATAGGATATCCATCGAAGATCGTAACTCGTAACGGATCTGCGAGACTAGCTTCTCATCCATTATACAACGATGAGATAAATTGGAGGTATTTATGATTTGCAGCTTAATTCTTTCTGGTTTTCTGGTTGGAATATCGTTCCCCGTTAATCCACCAATATTTCAAACTATTGCTTGAAATATGTTAATCCTCTGGCTTAAGATATACTTGCCCCAACTGTGTGGCTGACACAATTAACTGTGTGTATGCAGCCCAACTGTGTGCATCCTTGTGTCTGTGTGTAAGATAATACATACTTCTTAAAGCCGGAACGAAATCTTTTGTGTCATACGCGCCATGCCAACTGCGATTCGTGTTTGACAGAATATATTCTCCATTTTGTTGATATTCGTGAGATCGTAAAACGCCAAAGTAACGTAAACGAGATAATATTCGATGGATCCAGGAGAGAAAAAAAAGGTTTTGAATAATCATGATATTTCGGACTGTTTTCCTTATCTTTATTGTGTGTAAACACAACGTTCAAACAACTATAACCTCAGACTTTATTTCAGGTGTTTGTTTTTTTTAATTTATTTTAATTACCTTACAATAAGTCATCTTCAGGCGATTACCCATGAATTCAAACGCAGTTTCGGAGCTTCATCGTTACTGCTCACACAAGGGTGCTCCAGAGCAGCATAAATTCCCCCAAATTTATTGACAAAATTATGATTAGATATATATATAAAAACGCTAACGTAACGTAAACGAGATAACATTCGATGGATCCAAGAAAAAAAAGGGTATTGGATAATTATGATATTTCGGACTGTTGTCCTTATTTATTATTTTTAATCACCTCAATATAAGTCATATTCAGACGATTACACATGAATTCAAACGCAGTTTCGGAGCTTAATCGTTACTGCTCACTCAAGGGCGCTCCAATCAGCATAAATGCCACCAGACTTATTGACAAAATTTTGATTAGATATAGAAAAATTAAATGGAATAAGTTACTTATTCTAAAAACTGAAATTTCAAAATGTCGTAAAGAACGTTATCGCTTATCTAACCACTTTAATATGACCAAGAGCATGAAATGAGAAGGACCCAAAATACAGCAATTGAATCTTAATAACCACCTGCTAAGACATACAAATATATAAAAAAAAAGTTTTCTTCTGAGCTCCGATCTGTTTATTGCTGCATAGGACTTATTGTATAGGACTTAACAGCATGTCAATCCATTAAGTGTTAATTTATGCCTAAAAGGTTTGAGGATTGTGTTCATTGTACATTCATATTTTGGATGGAAAGTGTTGTCTGATTCTGTTTTCTAATCTTTGTGAGATGCATCCGATTTAACGAATCCAAGTCGATTTTTTCATCTAAACTTAAAGATGGTGAGGCCCTTCATCATAAAAGTTTTATAATTTATCAATTCAAATAGGTTGTTTCGGCATTAGATGACCCGAAAGGGAGGATATGTAAAACAGAGAGAGAGAGAGAGAGAGAGAGAGAGAGAGAGAGAGAGAGAGAGAGAGAGAGAGAGAGAGAGAGATAAACTCACTAATTTGGCTAGGGATTTATCTATTTTTTTTTTTAGTCTTTTGATTAAATGACCCGAAAGGATTGATATGACGTATAACATATATATATATATATATATATATATATATATATTATATATATATATAGAGAGAGAGAGAGAGAGAGAGAGAGAGAGAAGAGACTCACCAACTTAACTGGTGATTTATTTACTTATTTATTCATGTTTTATATATTTATTCTGTTTAGAAGGCATTGACGAGGTTATTAACACGACCAATAGTTAAAATGAACCTGTATTTAACTAGAAGAAGAAGAAGAAGAAGAAGAAGAGGAGAGGAGGAGGAGCGGTGACAAGAAGAAGAAGAAGAAGAAGAAGAAGAAGAAGAAGAAGAAGAAGAAGAAGAAGAAGAAGAAAAGGCGTTTATGTTCGAGTTTTAATTGTTTTTTCTTTAGCCTCTTTCAACACAATTCGTTTCCTCGCTTCTTCTTCTTCTTCTTCTTCTTCTTCTTCTTCTTCTTCTTCTTCTTCTTCTTCTCTTCTTTAAAAAAAAAAAAAAAAAAATCCATATGCCAGCCTCAATTTTAAATAATCTTCCCGCGGTCAGGAAATATCAAATATAATCTTTCTAAGTGCTTCTCAAAACTGGCAAGATCACTTTCGTATTCAGCTGATTTTGCTTACGTAATCTAATTTTATTAATTGCTTTCTCTTGTCATAACGTTTTTCTACATATTCGACACGTAGAAAGCATTGAATACTCAACTCTTTGCTTACTTTAAACCGGTCACAGCGGCTCTTCATACACACACATATATATATATATATATTTTTTTATTTTTTTGGAGAATAGTGCTTAATTGGAGTCGTACCTAATTTTGAAAATTAATTAATTAATAATGAATTAGGCGGGAATGCCTATTTAAATGTATGGCTAAACAAATCGAGAAAAATCAATCTCTGTATGTATTAGGCCTCATCAGCAGAGCTATAGATAGGAAAGCCGCCCTGTGCGCGATTGAAACCGTAAGCTGACAGGCGATACCATAACCGCTACACCAACGGACTTCTTAGATTTTACGATTTGTTTAGAGTAGGTTAATATTCCTCTTCTAGTGACTTTTATTATCATATATATATAATATTATATATATATATATATATATATATAATATATATACTAATCCTATTAGTAAACCCTTGCGGTAAAAAAAAAAAGCGGCAAATAATCTTTTTAGTAAAAATATATTACCAAACGTCACCCGGGAAAAAAAGAAAAAAAAGAAAATACTTTCTTAGGTAATTTCTCGCCAACACAATTATCGGACCAATGATTGCATCAGCGAGAAACTCTCTGTTCCCAAGCGTCTTTGACTCTATGTCTACGCTGCCCTTTTATATATATATATATATATATACTATATATGCGAGTATAATATAATAAAATATTATATTCAATTAGAAAGGCTAATGAAACTGAATAAGAATACAAATAAAAAGTTTGGAACAGAGGGGTATAATCGTAGAACAACTTTGAAACTAACTGGTCTTTCAGTGGTAAATTTCCCTAATTTAACTATTTAGTTAAAATAGGAAGAAAAGAATAAAATTACAGTTATTTCTTATGTTAATAGATTTCTGTTAAGATTTGTCCCCGAGATTTTTGCTCATATAAGATAAAACCAAACAATTAAAAATCAATAATACTAAGCGTATATTTATTAAAATCAAATTTTTTTAAGATCAATATGCAAATTAGCCTTCCCATTCACACTGTAAACCGCTATTTCGTTGAATATATAAATATAATTGCATGTATTAGTATGTAGATATTGTTAACAGTCTTAATGATGAAAAACAATTTTACTAATAATTGAGTTTAAAATAAAAAATAAAATCATGAGAATGTGATGTAAATAACAAAGGGAATTGTGACTTGAATAGTAATATAGTTTCGGTTACAAACCCACACTCCATTATAATAAGATATATATATATAAGATTTTTGGATGTTTGTTTTTTAGAAGCATTGTTGAATATAGTATATATTATTATTCATATTTTTGCTTGAAGGCAATTACAATGTATGTATCGCATAAAATTCGATACTCTATAGAAAATAAACTTGACAAGTGTAATCCCGGCAAAGGATCGCTCGGTGTGTAGAACATCGTACAGACAGTTTCGACTTTATTAAGTCTCATCAGCGATGTATACTAACGATTTCCCTCCAACAGAAATCGAAACCGGGACCTCAGTAGGCATAGTCAGAGACCATATTACCTCGGCCACAGTACACAGCGAACAATCTCTGCGAAATTAACCTTGTCAATGATACTTACACGCCTCTACCATAATAGGTAAGGGGACGTTCAGTGAATAACAACAACAGACCAGACCTTATGCTCTTCGGCGAAGTGAATAAGATTTTTGAATTTCTGGAGAAGGAAGATCCAGCATTAAACCTCCGGTGACTAGTAGGATTCCTTTGATGTGTAGATACTCTGAAATAAATAAAAAATGTATTTTAGTTATTTTGTTATGCTTGTCACTGTGTGGTAGCTAAGTAGGCGCAAGAGTGGTATAAGTGTTGTACGAGTACATGTCACTATAATCCAACGATATACAGATGTCTTACTGTTACATAATCTATGCGGTTGCATAAGATTATTGTCAATCCCCTGTATTTCTAAAGGGATGGCCCCTTTTCATATCACGGGCGGGACTTTCCATGGAATATTACAGAAAGCCTGCGAAATACGTGAAGTCACGTGGGACCTGGTTGGGTCTTCAGTTTCAGTTTGGACGTCAGGCAGAGAAGATGTCCTGCCTTAACTGGAGATCACTGCACACGCGCGTTATGTTAGTTACATGAAATGTTTAGTTAAGTAAATAAAAGCTTACGAAAATAACATGGTTTTGTGGTTGGTGAATGTCTTGGTAACAAGACTGGTCTAGAAGAAGAAATGAGTTAAGTGCGACCGACCACCAAGACGATGTCCAGACGCTAGAAGAGACGTTAGAAGAGACGCTAGCAGAAGAACGTAAAATACGAAAGATGAACAGAATAATAGAAGTAAGAAAGTAAAAAGAAGGGCACCAGCTTGGAAAAGGACTACGGAAATATATTTCTTAGCATATCTCTCTCTCTCTCCCTCTCTCTCTCTCTCTCTCTCACACAAAACACCTCCTCTTTCACTATTTCACTTTCATTTTCTCTATCATTTTGTATCTCTTTTCTTTTTCTCTCTTCCTCTCTCTCTCTCTCTCTCTCTCTTCCATTCTCTTCTCTCTCTCAGTATATGTCTCTCTCTGTCTCTCTCTCTCTCTCTCTCTCTCACACACACACACACACACACACATATACACACACACCTCCTCTTTCACTATTTAACTTTCATTTTCTCTATCATTTTGTATCTCTTTTTCGTTTTCTCTCTTCCTCTCTCTCTCTCTCTCTCTCTCTTCCATTCTCTTCTCTCTCTCAGTATCTCTCTCTCTCTCTCTCTCTCTCTCTCTCTCTCACACACACACACACCACACACACACACACATATACACACACACCTCCTCTTTCACTATTTCACTTTCATTTTCTCTATCATTTTGTATCTCTTTTCTTTTTCTCTCTCCTCTCTCTCTCTCTCTTCCATTCTCTCTCTCTCTCAGTATATGTCTCTCTCTCTCCTCTCTCTCTCTCTCTCTCTCTCTCACACACACACACACACACACACACACACAACACACACTTACAAACTATCGCACTTTCTCGTTTTTCATTCCGTTTGTCTATTTTACTTTTTCAACATTACTACCTTAAGCCTTACTATCTTAAGCCTTAATTTGGTGGTAAAGATGACTATAATCTGAAATAAAACCTACTGCATAATAACCGGTCATCTTTATATTCTAGTCACTGGGCTTGTAGCTATGTAGAACAATTGAGAATTGCATAAGTGTTGTACAAACATATATTCCTATAATCCAATGGCGTACAAATATCTTACTACCTTATCATCCTAAGAATCTTGTATATTTTCCGCAAGTTGGATTAATTATTAATTAGGATGTTTGAGTTGTAATTAAGTGGTAAAGAGAGCTATCATATTGCAAGATGTGGCAATAATTTAAGTTGAGGTAGCGTTGACATGGAGGCAACAGCACCTGATTACTGATAGTTTCTCACCGATACGATCTTCAGATCTTGGTCTGAAGACCATATAGGCAAGAAACTGCCATAACCAGGCACCGTTGATTCAATGTCCACTCTACCTTAATTCATATATAGATACTCTATGAATGATATTGAGCACTGTTTATTTATAAGGATGTTTGAGTTATAATTTTGGTGGTATAACCGGCTATCATCAGTCAAGGTGTGTCAGATATCACCATGTTCCTAGCATAATTAGTTAATCGCTTACAAAATGATATCATGCGATATCCATACACACATTCAGAGTGGCGGCCATTGTGTATGCATACAAGGTGTGTCAAAAAAGTTTCGAGATTTTTGTACTTTTTGACACACCTTGTATTCTGAAGAAAAAAATAACGTTCCATTCATTCTTCATTTCTATCTTGGTAAAATACAGCTTTAAAATTGGTACTTCTTTGACACACCTTGTATTCTGAAAAAAAAATAATGTTTTATTCATTCTTCATTTCTATCTTGGTAAATACAGCTTTAAAATTGGTACTTCTTTGACACACCTTGTATTCTGAAAAAAAAAAAGTTTTATTCATTCTTCATTTCTATCTTGGTAAATACAGCTTTAAAATTGGTACTTCTTTGACACACCTTGTATTCTGAAAAAAAAACAACGTTTTATTCATTCTTCATTTCTATCTTGGTAAATACAGCTTTAAAATTGGTACTTCTTTGACACACCTTGTATTCTGAAAAAAAAATGTTATTCATTCAACATTTTATTCATTCTTCATTTCTATCTTGGTAAATACAGCTTTAAATTTGGTAATTCTTTGACACACCTTGTATTCTGAAAAAAAATAATGTTTTATTCATTCTTCATTTCTATCTTGGTAAATACAGCTTTAAAATTGGTACTTCTTTACACACCTTGTATTCTGAAAAAAAACACGTTTTATTCATTCTTCATTTCTATCTTGGTAAATACAGCTTTAAATTTGGTAATTCTTTGACACACCTTGTATTCTGAAGAAAAAATAATGTTTTATTCATTCTTCATTTCTATCTTGGTAAATACAGCTTTAAAATTGGTACTTCTTTGACACACCTTGTATTCTGACAAAAAACTAATGAATGGAACCCTTTTTTTAGAATACAAAGTGTGTCAAAAAGTACAAAAAATACTTTTTTGACATACCTTGTATATCTAACTGTTACCAAACAAAAAGAGCATATCATAGCGATATTTCCGTTAAAACAATACAGTTAAAACACTCTCATTTAGAGTATGTGGGGTCTGTATCCACACTGAACACCATTTATCGATAACCACGAAGTGCTGAATTCTTAAATAGAAGCATCAATATCATCATGGATGGTGTTACATTGAAAACCCAACGGGTTTATGGGTCATCTTGTATATAAATAAAATCACGTAGTGCATATTTCTTTCGTTGGGTTAGGGATCGAACGTACTCAAACTTGCGATCGATATTACAATGACGAGAGACAGACAGACAGACAGACAGAGAAAGAAAGAGAGAGAGGGGGAATGAAAGAGAGAAACGAGAGAGAATGAAATATATATATATATATATATATATATAGAGAGAGAGAGAGAGAGAGACAGAAGACAGAGACAGAGACAGAGACAGAGAGTGAGACAGAAAGTGAAAGTAAAAGAGAAAGTGAGAGTGAAAGAATGTGTGTGCGTGTGAGAGAGAGGGAAAGATATATATATATATATATATATATATATATATATATATATATATATATATATAGAGAGAGAGAGAGAGAGAGAGAGAGGAGAGAGAGAGAATAAAAGTAAGAGAGAAATTAAAAGTGAAAGTAAAATAGACAAACGGAATGAAAGAACGAGAAAGTGCGATAGTTTGTAAGTATGTATATTGTGTGCGTGTGTGCGTGTGTGTGCGTGCGTGACAGATACTGAGAGAGAGAAGAGAAGGAAGAGAGAGAGAGAGAGAGAGAGAGAGAGAGAGAGAGAGAGAGAGAGAGAGAGAAAGAGAGAAAGAAAAGAGATACAAAATGATAGAGAAAATGAAAGTGAAATAGCGAAAGAGGAGGTGTGTGTGTATGTGTGTGTGTGTGTGTGTGTGTGTGTGGTGTGTGTGTGAAAGAGAGAGAGAGAAAGAGAGAGAGAGAGAGAGAGAGAGAGAGAGAGAGAGAGAGAGAGAAAGACAGAGACAGAGAGACAAAGACAGAGACAGAGAGACAGAGATGCTAATAAATATATTTCCGTAGTCCTTTTCCAAGCTGGTGCCCAAAATTCTTCTAAAATAATAACTGATAATATGTCTAAACTAGACGACTCGTGACTCGCTTTCACCTGGCAGCAATGTTCCATAATTATATTGATGCTTCTATTCAGCAATGAACGAAGGATTACTAAGTATTTCATTATTATTTCCATCATATCGAGAATTTGCATAGATAAATTTTTAAAAAATGCTTGAGCGCGAGAGCAGATAGCAGAGAATTATCATTCGCTTGCAAATTGGTTAGGAAATTGCTTTATTCTCAAAGTTAGAGCATTGTTTTAAAAGGTGTATTGCTCTAACGAAAACATCGTTGCAATGTGCCGTTTTCTCTGGTTTACGGTTGTACGCGTATATGCATCAATTGGGGGTTTAGGTAACGCATAGATTTAATAATGCGATAAATTTAAATAAGAAATGACAACGGCAGCGTCGATTGTTGAAAAATGCTGGATTGTAATTATTGTATAGAAATAGATAAGAGCGAACGCAGACCGCAGTGAAGTCGCAGTTTTAGTTGCAACAATAATGGTGTGTGTTGTGTATGTGTGCGTGTGTGTGGTGGGGGGATAGATAAGAAAAAAATCCGCAGGTGTAGCAGCGGCAGCAGCAGCGGCAGCAGCAGTGGTCGTACTTCATACTACCTGATGAATATGGCCAGTTTTTAGAAGGAAGCAGTAGAAGCGATAATACAAACTGTGTTGCATTATAAGAAGGGTTGGTGTAGGGGGGGATTGAGTGGTGTGGTGGGATGTGATGGGATGTGATGGGGATGGGGTTGCTAATGCACAGGTAACTAATGGTTCGATACATCAAACAATAGGGATTTTCCTCCGCTTTATAGAAACGCTGAAAGAAGGAATAAAAGAGAAAGAGAAAGAGAAAGAAAAAAAGAGAAATAAAAAGGAAAAGAACAGGGGAAAAGAAAAGATAAAGACAAAGTAAAGAAAAGAGAAATCAGAAGACTTTGATAAACGCTATTGAGATATCTGAGAGAGGATAGCAGTAGTTTTAGATGAGGGGGGTGTTGGAGGGTGATGATGATGCTGATTTGGAGGCTGGCAAGAAATAATGTCAGGCAGCTACTGTTTGATGATTGCTGCTGTTGCTACTGACTGCCTTTTTACTGAAGCGCACGTAGAAATTAACCAAAA
>CM042153.1:105737224-105747224 GCA_023376005.1 Doryteuthis pealeii
AATCATATAGGTGCTAGGGCTTGACGTGACCAGCCGATTGATCGGTGGAGGCCTCTCTGACCGCCCGTCTAGCCCAAGATAGGGCCAAAGTGGAGTATTGCATGTCATGAACTGCTCATCCACCCGGGCTCTATCCTTAAGCATCACGGGTCGCCACCCACGGCCAACAGGTGGCCCCATTGGGGGAGTCTTACCCCTCTGCAGAGGTGCAGTCGGTGCATTCTAACGCCCCAGCCGACTGGGCGGTTGAATATCTCAGTTGGATTTACATCTTTCTTGTCTTGGTAAGGCAACCAATTTAAGAGAAAGAAAAACTCGTAATCCAACCAAAACGAGGAGATACATGAAACGTATGCAAAGAATATTCACATGTATTCCAGCTGAGAATAATCGAAAATTTCAGTTACAAAATTGGATTCGCTTATCCTCGTTGAAAATGAAGCCGGTGACTCGCGTTCAAATCCCGGGCGATGGCGTTTGCTCAATTTTGATTCCTCATAGTGCTAATACACTTGAGAAAGGAATCCAACGATTCTTCTCCCTCTATCTATGGTATAAGGATAAACTTAAGTACAACTGTGGAATATCTCTTGATTCCTTTGAAACCTCAGCAGAGAATTACCATCAAATGAGAAAGTCAGGTTCTCTTGGGTTAACACTGGGGAACAATTTTGGACATAGTTTCTGTTGAGTTTGATTTTTCATTTGGTTTAGACTAATATTGGATTTAGAGAGGAATTGGTCTCCAATATCTGACCTCAAACCTGTTGATCACAACATTCTACACGAGCCATTTGTTGACATAAAGAAAATTATTTTTACACCTTGCACATGAAACTAGGTCTCTTGAAGCAATTCATTAAAGCATTGCCAATTAAAGGCAAGTATTTCACGTACCACATTTTGGCATTTCCTGGCCTGTCAATTGAAAAAAAATCAAAGCCGGTGGGTTTGATGGTCTACAGATTCAGGATAATGTCAGAACTCGAAAAAAATGCTTGGTTCTTGACAAGTTATTTACTGTGTCAAGAAATTTCAATTGAAATAACAAATAGAAAGCAAAGGCAAGTTCAACAACCATAAAGTTCCTTTGCGTGCGATAAGAGCGGCTTGGTTTGCAAATCTAGAACTGACCTACCTTCTCACAATAAACACAAACAATAAGTTTGATTTGCTTCAGTATACTTCTAAACTGTAATTTCAAAATATTTTGAACACCGACCTTATGAACCCCCATGCATTGAAATCGACGAGAGAGTCCATAATATATATATATATATATATATTATATATATATATATATATCCGGATTCGGGTCCTTGCCCTGATGAGCTACTAAGCGAAACTATTAGTAGGTATATGACTCATTAAGATTAAATTTATTATTTGCTCTACTTAGGTATCGAGCACTTTTATATATATCCTTTCCTTTTGGCCAAGTGGTATAGTGTTAATCGATCATTTTCGGTTAATGCGACCCTCTTGGTCTTTTCTGTTTTTCATTTTTTTCCCCACGTGAAGTTTGGTAGTATATTTTTACTAACAAATTATTTACCGGGGCTTTTTTCTTACCGCAAGTGTTTACTAATAGGATTAGTATATATATATATATATATATATATATACATATATATATATATGTGTGTGTGTGTGTGTGTTGGTTGTCAATTTGTGCTCGAATAAGACCATTTCCTGTTTGTTTTATTTTCATAGTTGAGCATTTGACACTGTGTCCTTGTGTTTTCTCAGATGACTCAACAGGCCAGTCCTGGAGAGACATATTATTCCACATAAACTACATGTTGGAACTTCTCCACTTTGAATGTTGCTGGACTGAAAATTACCCTTTTTAATAGCCCGCTTTAATTTTTGGTGTTTAATTCGGTTGGATTCAAATTCTTTCACAGACCGGTAGATGGTGACTGTCCAACCAGGCATATTATAAGCTAGTCTGGTATTCACCCCCCACACACATATATAATATTATATATTATATATATATATATATGTGTGTGTGTGTGTGTGTGTGTGAGTGGGTGTAGAATTAAACAAAATAACACGTCTCCTGTTTAACAATTTTATTAATAATCTTTTCGACCTTTCTGCCCAACTTTTTTACAATTGGATGGAATCCGTGGATTAATCCACCGAAGTTTTATATATATATATATATAATATATATATTAGCCTTGGATGGAAACCGGTCAAGAAGAAGGAAAACTTTTAAAAATTGACCTTGTGTCACTTTCTGTCCGTTGTGAAGGAGCTGGTTAAATATATGCTTCACAAAATTATCAGAAACGCAAGAAGTGTGTAATACGGAAGAAAACTGACAGAATTATTAATGATTCTCTAACAAGTCAGTGGTGCGTAAGATATTTGTTGGCGAAGGTCCATATTCATTGACCATACCTCCCCACCGAAAGAATGAATTTCAAGCTCATTATAAAAAAAAGAATTTCTCAGTTAATTTATCAAACCAACGATTTAATATCTTTTCATCTAAAAAAAAATCAAAGTATGTATATACTCAAGGGCTGGCTTAGCTCAGTCGGTAGAGTGTCAGTCTAGGAACCACAAGGTTCCGGGTTCGATACCGACCCTCGCCGACTCAGCGGTTGAGTAGCACAGGGATCTGTGCAGTAAAAGTGAGAAGCCGATGGTAGGTGTGGTGCTCCACATCAGACGCAAAAAAGCAATCTCTTTGTTCTAGCGCTAGTGAAAATGGGATAGACTCCCTCGCTGTCTGGCTGATACCAACTTTAGGCCACCCCGTCGAATTTACTAAGGTATTTATTCAACTACTCTGCCGCGAGCAGGATGAGACACAAGGTCGATTTTTAAGTTCACCTGGTTTGAATCCAGAGTTTCCCTCTCTAGACTGGTAAAGAACCCATAGCTGGAGGGAGGACAGATGAATTCATACCTTTCACAAAGGCATTAGCGCAAAGTGAAAATAATCTGTTTTGTCCAGGATTTGTATTCACATCGCTGATTCTAATTCTAACGACAATAACCGTTACGCATAATCTTTGTGCAGTATCTTCACCCCCCACCTTCACCCTTCCCTATATACTCCCCAACCCCAACTCCAATTTCCCACTTCTCTACCCCCTGCGTATTTGAGACTCACCCACCCACTCTGCCTCTGTCTCCCTCGACCTTGTTTTCTTTTTGTCTTGGATTTTTCTTAAAGCGTTTAGTTTTGAAAAAAAAAGCAGCTGCATTATATTCATGAATGGAAGTGTGACGCATACGAACGATAGATACATTGTTACCGGTATATATATATATGACTCGGAAATAAAAGATGCTGTCACCCCCTTTTACCCTGAAGTAATCTGGAACAGCGCTAATGCGAAATAAAGGATATGA
This sequence comes from Doryteuthis pealeii, assembly GCA_023376005.1. Lineage (NCBI taxonomy): Eukaryota > Metazoa > Mollusca > Cephalopoda > Myopsida > Loliginidae > Doryteuthis > Doryteuthis pealeii. Next base: position 105,740,600 of record CM042153.1, read on the forward strand.
TGTTGGAGGACTCGAGGCAAAGGGGACGTGAGTTCGATTCTCACTGGGAGCTTACACGTTATCATTTTCAGTCTCTTTTGTCTCTTTTGCCTTCTTTCAGGTGGCCCCATTTGGGGTGTCTTAACCCTCTGCAGAGGTGCAGTCGGTGCATTCTAACCCCAGCCGACAGAGCGGGTTAAATCTGGCTGACGCAAACCAAACGAATAGACCTAGGTAAGTCAAACCATGGTAAGTCGAACCTATAGTAATTATCATTAACTTCCAATCTAACCTATCAGGCCTAGCGCAGGCCTTTGCAATATTTTTCGAGAAGACATGTTTCATCATTAGGTGGGTCATTTCTTGGGAGTGACCTATTGTCAAAATCAATCCCCTTTCTGCTAGTGACAGCCCAGGTCGAGCACCACACCTTCTGTCAGCTCCTTACTTTACCGCACAGATCAGATGACACAATCTGTGCTACTCATGCGCTAAGTTGAAGGGGGCCAGTATGGAAGAAGAAATCTTGCGATTCCTAGGCCAGTGCTCTACCGACTGAAAACGAACAAGCCTCTTGGTAAGTCCAACTTATAATAAATATTATTTCCAAACTAAACCGCTTTTCGGACCTTGTGCGGACATGGGCAACATTTTTGAGAATCGGGCCGCACGAGACATCGCTCATTATCAGCTGGGTCACATTAATTTAAAAAAAAAAAATTCAAGCCAATTTTACAATGAGGGCATTCATCGAGGATCGAACTCGCTATTCAATAGGAATGTATCTGCAAGGTACCTTAATCATTTTTACTACAGAAGACCATACGCGAAGTACCTGTCTTAGAAATGGTGAAAAGTTTTTTTCTTTTTTTTCTCTTCGGTACAAAGATCTTTTTTTATATATAAAAAAAACAATTGAAGACTTTGGTGTGACATTCAGAAAGTACCACGGGCCGAATGTGGCCCGCGGGCGGCATGTGGTACCCGAGGAGAACTCGCTAGTACGATAAACCCTGTCGGCTAGGGCTTTAGAATACACCGACTGCACCTCTGCAGACAGGTAGGACTTCCCCAATAGGGCCACCTGTTGACCGTGGGTGGCGACCCGTGATGCTTAAGGATGGAATCTGGTGGTTAAATGACACGCAGCACTTCACTTAGACCCTTTCTTAGCCTGACGGTCGGTCGGAGAGGCCCCCTCCGATCAATCTGATAGTCATGAGCCTTAGCACCTATATGATTGTCCCAACCCTATTGCCTTTATGGCAAACCCCACCTCTTTTTATCATATGTTCTAAGGCGGTGGCTGAGGGTCTGCATGTCCTGGGAATAACGTTAAACTCTATCTGATGGTGAGGTTCCAATTCTGGAGGTCTGTGGAGCACCCCTTCATCACCATTGCTCCCTGGTCCACTCTGACCCGGAGTGGTAGTACTTGTTAGGGTCCCATCTATGGGTTAAATAGAAAGATGTGTTTATAAAAAAATTAAGTAACCATTAAGAATTAATTTATTTCAAACAATTTGTCGGCATTAAATGACCCACTGAAGTTGATATGCCGTAAAACAAACCAAATAACCATAAAATAAACTTTGGAGTCAATGTCTGTAAAAAAAACAATAAAAATAAGTATTATTTGGATTATTCGTACTATTGTCCTCATCTTTATTGTTATCTGTACAACGTCTCGGTCGATGTGCCCTCCGGCCTTCTTCGGGTATTTCTTGTCGGACTCGGGAGCATTCTAGAACTCGGGAACCTTCTTGTAATCGGAAGCCATCACGGAACTTTGAAGAAGGCCGGAGGGCACATCAGACGAAACGTTGTAAAGATATAAAGATGAGGACAATAGTCCGAATAATTCAAATAATACTAATTATTAAGCCTCATCTAAAAAATTCAGAGAAATAGTGTAGATACCAATAAAGATGAGGACAATAGTCCGAATAATCCAAATAATACTAATTATCAAGCCTCAACTCAAAAATTCAGAGAAATGATAAGAAAATAGATAGAATATTTTGATACACATCAAACGTTATCCAAGCGCTATTTATATGGTGAAGACAAGGGTCCTAATAAGTATCTTTGCCCACGGGAATCCAAAGGCGAGAAACATTGCCTGAGGGGGTACGGATTTCCATTTGAGAATCGACTCCATCCCCAAAGATGCCGACAGAGCATAGAAGGGAATGAACATTCAAGTCTTTCTCGGAGCAGAATCATGCCGTAAAGAGAAAGTAATTTGGTCCTTAACAAGTGGAGTGTGTGAAAACTAGACCCAGACAGAGAGAGAGAGAGAGAGAGAGAGAGAGAGAGAGAGAGAGAGAGAGAGAGAGAGAGATGCTCTGCGGGGAGACTATCTTGATCGATATGCTCCATGGCTGAGGGTCTGCTCAAGCATTAGCAAATTCTAGCCGTGTTACCGAATCAACGTCCCGCCCGTATTTCCATCATTGATGTTAATGGTGTGCAAACAGAAACTCCTTAGAGGCGTTTATTTTTTATTTCTGCTCAATAGAATCTCCACCGAGGCAGACTGATAGGAAAATCACTTTCCAAGCGAAATCTCGTTTGGTCAGATGACAAAAAAAAAATCTCGTTGTATATTAAAGAGATCACCGTGCGCGCCCGGGGTGTGGGGGATAAAAGAACATGACCAATTGCTTTGGTGATTCGAGGAGTTGATGGCAGTTTAAATGAAGCGGGAGAAATTAATTGATTTGTGATTGAAGATATAAGGAAGGGGGTGGGATGGGGTGAGATCTTCTTCTATACAAACGGTGGCGAGGTTTAAATCGTTGTTACCTTATACGGATCACTTAACGTTTGAGAAATCAGTTACATAGGCAAAAAGGAAGCTCTCTTGAGGGAAAATTTGTCATCATTCATTCATTGGCAATTCAGTCTCGAAAGACTATGAATAAAGTGTTTGTGTGCCCCTGAAGTTGCAGCGCCTCCTGTGACTATGAAGTCCTATGTTTGAGAAACATTCTCGACCACAGATTTTGCATTTGTAGGTTGTCCCTGTAGATGATGATGTTCCGATGCTTTGTTGCCGTTGCTTTCTTATGGACCTCTTAGCTTCATGATGTTGTATAATAAGCAGATAATAACAATAAGCGGATAATAACGTTGCTTTTCTGAATAAAGAAAAGAGTATAAGAATTTGATATGAGCAGTTCTTATAATACGTTAGAAGACTAAGAGTAACCTTCCAACATAGGTGAATATATACATGAATAAATCCGAACAAAGAAGTACAACATAACAACAATACAGACTTTATTGTCTGAGCACATAGAACATGGCATACATGACAAGGTACAAACCAGATAGGACTAAAGTCCTTTGAAAGTACGAATCCTGTGGGAAACCAACACATGATTCAGTAATAATGGATCTATGAGACCAACTTTTTTTAAAAATCCCCCCTCTACCCAGGTGATGCTGGGTAGCCGCTTCTAGTCATAATCAAGGCGTGCTGATGGCAAAGATTTTCATCCAGTGTCCACACAGATATGATGAATGTAGATTTTTCTTGTCGGCTCACACGGGTGTGTCCATGTGTACGAGTCCATCGGAGAACGTCGCTTATTAGTTCATCCTTATATCTTCAGCAGTGCCCAGCATATCTTGCTCGTCTTACTTGGATGGTTTGTGAGATGGGAGGTAAGTGGCCATAGAGTTGTTGTCTTGTAGTGTGCTGCTTCCAGGATTTGTCCAAAAGAGCAGATCATCATTATCAAAGCGTATTGACAGAGTCTCATCCAGTGTCCACCCAGAGATTATAAACGTAAGATTTTGCTGGACGACCAACACTGGTGTGTCCATGTGTACAAGTCCATCAGCATTTTGTATGGCTCCCATTATAAGAATAAAAGGTGTGATTCTTATAGAATAACCTTCTAACGTAGGTGAATAATATACATAAATAAATCCGAGCAAAGAAGTATAACATAACAACAATACAGACTTTATTATCTGAGCACATGGATATGACTTTATACATGACAAGATGCAAAACAGTCGTTTGGAAATACGAAAGAGTTCATAAAGAATATAAGAGTCACTTACTGATAGTTAGGGAGGAGGTAAAGTCCCCCCACACACACTTAATGGACAGAGACACAACGCGTCTAGTCCATCTTTTGTGGATGCTAGACCAAGAGAGAGAGAGGGGGAGAAAGAGAGGGAGAGAGACAGAGAGGGAGAGAGAGAGAGAGAGAGAGAGAGAGATATTCCCGGGCTGCTGTTTAAATACACAGATAGTAGTGTCACCTAGTGGCGAAACACTCGCAGTAAGGGAAGATAACCCTTTTGGACACAGGTTCCTCCCAACAGGGGCAGACAATCGCTACAATAAGGGGGAAAAGAAAACTTCTGAATCGACAGGAAAATCTGATGAATTTACGTGTTGAATGCAATAGAGTTTTTTGTGGAATTTCTCACAAGAAGTATTGCCAACGCTTCTTGAATTGCTTTCGTTACAAAATTTCAGCCGATACGATCTTCGGCCTTTCTAACATTGACTGACATTCTGAGATTCGAGATTGAAGCTGTATTTACCAAGATAGAAATGAACAATGAATGGAACGTCATTTTTTCAGAATACAAGGTGAGCCAAAAATGTGTATCAAAAAGTACAAAAAATCTTGATACTTTTTTGACACACATTGTATATATATATATATATATATATATATATATATATATATATAGAGAGAGAGAGAGAGAGAGAGAGAGAGAGGAGGGGGCTGGGGTAATTCCATGTCAAATTATCCAGAAAAAAGTAAAATTGTTACCCACCCCCTTCAATATTTCCGGGTGTGGACTATATTGACACTAGACAATCCCCAAAATTTGAGCTTCCAATTCCAAAAATTGGCGGAGTTATGTCGATTTTTAGCTCTCCAAATTTGGTGGTCTTCACGAAAAATGGCAACTTTTTGTAATCTATTTTTGTCTGTAAAATGAGTTCTAGAGCTTACCCACACCTTGAAATTGGTTTATAAAAGCATTTTTGCCCAAGGAATCCAAAATAGTGTTAAAGTCAACCGATTTTAAGTTATTGATGATTTCTGATTTTTTCATAGTAAGATCAATATCCCGATGTGGCACTGCATATGAGAAATTGTTTTTCCTATTATTAGTTCACATATATTGAACATTATTTGTACCAAGAAGATGGTTTGATATTTGCTCAGAATCGAAGTTACAAAATCAGTTAAAATTTTGCAAATCAGAAATTCTGGAGCTGATATCTATCTATCTATCTATCTATCTTTTTTTCCTTCCCTTCTTTTAATCTCCGTCTCTTTAAATCAGTATCTGTCTGTCTCTCTATCTACCTCTTACTTTCTTTCTTTCTTTCTTTCTTTCTTTCTTTTTATCTCAGTCTCTTTAAATTTCCTTCTCTCGATATCTCTTTCTTTCTTTCTTTCTTTCTTTCTTTCTCAGTATCTATCTATCTATCTATCTATCTATCTATCTATCTATCTCAGTCTGTTCCTTTCTCTCTCTCTCTCTCTCTCCTCTCTCTCTCTATATATATATATATATATATATATATATATATATATATATATATATATATATACGATTAAGATTATTATTTTACTCAATGAAAGTTTTCCACATCTGCAAAGGCTGAGTGACAACAAGTCTCCTCAGGTCTCCGGGACTGTTCTGAATCTTCTAGCCGATTTTAACAATGCTGTTGTTTGGATGGTCTCATTTCTTCCTTTGATTTCCAACTCCTCCAAACTCTTTTTTCAAACCATTATTATTATTATTATTATTATTATTATTATTATTATTATTATGACAGGTTGCTCCCAGTACCCAATTATTTATCAAACATGCTCATCGCTGCCTAACTTCGGTGATCAAGTTTGGAACCATTGCTTTTCAGCGTAACTTAAATGAGAAATCTTAAGGAAATCAAATATATATAGAGCCCTGAACCACCCATGTTTTTTTTTGTTCTTACAAGAAAAGTTAGCAATAATTAGATTCCCGGGTTAGAAAAAACATTTTAAGCAGCAGAAATGAATCTTTTGGTGAATATAAACATAGTCTTGATAGATCACTCATGTATAATTCAGAATAACCCCTTTAACCAAAAAGTACCAGCCACCACTAGAAATATCATTTACCAAAAAAGATATAGAATTAAGAGATATATAACAAATTACTACAAAAACTACAAAAGAAGAGAAGGAAAAGGAAATTGAAGTCAGAATTTCAAATTAAATTAACATTAACATAAAGAGGTTATATTTAGTGGAAGGCTAAAAGGGGGCCTTCCAATGCGGGTACATAAAAGTACGAGACATATTCCAACAAAGGAGTTGGAACTGTAACAACATGGACTTTATTACATGAGCACGTGGAGAAACATTTATACAGAAATATGTATACAAGTAGAAGACATACACAGAAGATATAATAAAGAACACATATATGAGATAAGGTACAATGATAGAAGTATACAGAAGATATAAATGTACTATAATATGTTATACGGTACAATATATAGTATACTACATAAATGTACTATAATATGTTATACGGTACAATATATAAGTATACAGAAGATACATAAATGTACTATAATATGTTATACGGTACAATATATAAGTAT
>CM042153.1:105757224-105762224 GCA_023376005.1 Doryteuthis pealeii
GCATATCAACTTTTGTGGGTCATTTAATGCCAAATAGGTTATTTTGGATTTCAGTCTTTAAAGTAGTGGTTCTATGGAGATATTCGGTTATGTTCTGTTATATTTGTTGAAAAGGTTGCTTTTTTTTTTAGAAAATTAAAATGTTTTCAGGGTTTGTATTCTTAAAGATGTCCCTCAGGTTTCTTGCTTGATAGTAATTAGTGCGGATATGTTTAAGGCTGTTACAATTTAGAAACAGGAAACCCAGAAATAGAAATGTAGCACCTTAAAACTAGCACCGTTCCAATATTAGTGGGATCCCTGGGTATAATCATGGAATAGGCAGATAAGTCACAAGATATCTGGGAGTATCAGTCTATACGAAATACAAAAATTGCAAAAATTGTAAAAAAGTATCTCTGGCGAAAGTCTTGCCCTGTTTTTCTCTTTTCTATTTTTCTCTTAATTTTTCTAGCTTTCCTTTTCTTTCATTATTTTCTGTTGTTGTTGTTTTGTTTTTTTTTTCAATTTTATGGAAACAGATGATAAGAGTTATCGCTTTCTATCTCTCACCTTTCTTTCTTTCTTTTTCCCTCTGGCGTGTAGCACATTCTTTTTTATTATTTGTCGAGAGGATTGTCGAATGTTCTTAATATAAAATATGTTTTCGAAATAATACAGTTCTCTCACTTGTGTTTTAAAACCTAATAAGTCGTTAACAGCAGTACGTAGTCTATATTTTCTCTTCTGTGTAGCCTTCATTTTTCTTTCTTTTTTTTTTTTCTTTCTTAGTTTTTTCTATTTCATTGAAACAGATAATAAGGGCTATCGCTTTCTATCTAAGCCCTTTCTTTCTTTCTTTTTTCTTTCTTTTCAGTTTTTTCTATTTCATTGAAACAGATAATAAGGGCTATCGCTTTCTATCTAACCCTTTTCTTTCTTCTTTTTTTTTCTTTCTTTCAGTTTTTTTATTTCATTGAAACAGATGATAAGGGCTATCGCTTTCTATCTAACCCTTTCTTTCTTTCTTTTTTTCTTCTTTTCAGCTTTTTTCTATTTCATTGAAACAGATAATAAGGGCTATCGCTTTCTATCTAACCCCTTTTCTTTCTTTCTTTTTTTCTTTCTTTTCAGTTTTTTCTATTTCATTGAAACAGATAATAAGGGCTATCGCTTTCTATCTAACCCCTTTCTTTCTTTCTTTTTTTCTTTCTTTTCAGTTTTTTCTATTTCATTGAAACAGATGATAAGGGCTATCGCTTTCTATCTAACCCCTTTCTTTCTTTCTTTTTTTCTTTCTTTTCAGTTTTTTTCTATTTCATTGAAACAGATAATAAGGGCTATCGCTTTCTATCTAACCCCTTTCTTTCTTTCTTTTTTTCTTTCTTTTCAGTTTTTTCTATTTCATTGAAACAGATAATAAGGGCTATCGCTTTCTATCTAAACCCTTTCTTTCTTTTTTTCTTTCTTTTCAGTTTTTTTCTATTTCATTGAAACAGATAATAAGGGTTATCGCTTTCTATCTATCCCCTTTCTTTCTTTCTTTTTTTTCTTTCTTTTCAGTTTTTTCTATTTCATTGAAACAGATAATAAGGGCTATCGCTTTCTATCCAACCCCTTTCTTTTTTTTTTCTTTCTTTCTTTCTTTTTTTTTTCTGCCTTTCCTTCTTTCTTTCTTCCTCTGACGTATAGCGCATTATTTTTATTATTATTTGGAAACTTATGCAGAAACCTAATATTTGTCGAGAAGATTGTTGAATGTTCTCAATATAAAAGATGTTTTTTTAAATGATTCAGTTCTATCACCCGTGAACTGCTCTCTCTCTCTAAATCTTATTGAGTCGTTAATAGCAGCAAGTTGTCTTTATATCACCACTTGTGATGAGAAGACGGGTTAAGTCTACAGAAAGTGTCGACAATCCACTTATCCCGACTTAAATACATCCAGTTCAAGCCAAAACCTCGGCTCAAGTACGGCAACAGTGTTTGATTTGGCTGCTTTTGAAATACAATACGTTGAACTTCGGCGGGAAATGATGCCCATACGAAGAGCCAAGTTTTGCCTTGTCGGATCATCTTAATAAGAGTGTTAACTTCAGATGTGAAAGTGCAGTTGCCCGGATGTCAATTATGTACGTATAACGTTTTCGTATTGACTTTGATATTTGGAAGAGACTTCTTATTTACTCTTTCATCAAAACTCATTAGAGAAATACGTAAAGACTTAAGTCATCTTCTTTATATTATTTACTACTAGCAGGAACTTTGGATATATCACAGTATGATAATTTTGAATATTGAAATTGAATATCTATGAGTGAATAAAACAAAAAAATTAATGTGATGATTTACTTATTACAAAGTTTGATACAAAATTAGATGAGAACTATGCAAGGTGGATATACCACAGTATGATAATTTAGTTATTACAAAGTTTGATACAAAATGATTGGGGATAAAACTAGATGAGAACTACACAAAGTGGATATACCACAGTATGATAATTTATTTATTACAAAGTTTGATACAAAACGATTGGGGAAAAAAGCTAGATGAGAACTACACAAGGTGGATATACCACAGTATGATAATTTAGTTATTACAGCGTTTGATACAAGCTAGATGAGAACTACACAGGGATGCTCTAGGCTATTCTGAATAAATCCTGGAAGCCGTAACTCAGAAAAGAAAACACCTGTACAGCCACTTGTTTGTAAATGATTATTATTAGATAAGAATAGTTTCGTGAGTCTAAATAATTGCTTGCGAAATTAATAGTACTAGCAAGACCTGTGGATATACCACAATATGATAATCAAGCCTTGGTGCCTATATGATTGTCCCGACAGTATTACTCTTATGACAACACCCCAATTCATTTTATCATATATGTGCTAAAAGTGCTATCTGAGGGTCTTAGTATCCTGTGTATGATGTTAAACTAAGTGGTGAGGTTCCATTTGTGGAACTCTGGGGAGTGTGGAATTGCTATTATTCCCAGGTCCCCTGACCTAAAGTGGTAAATTTTTTAAGGGTCCCATCATTTAATGTGATAATTTAATTATTACAACGTTTGATACAAAACAATCGGGGAAAAAGCTAGATGAGAACTACACAAGGTGGATATATCTTTTTAGTGCCCCATCTATTGGTTTAATAGATAAAAAATGAGTTTGAAAATGAGTTTTAAAAAATTGAATATCTATCATGAGTGAATTAAACAAAAAAGTCTTCGGCATAAAATAACCCAACAAGGGTTGACATGCCGTAAACTGCAACCAACCAACCAACCAACCAATTATTAAAAATCTATCTGATTTCTAGAGGGAACCAGTTCTTTCAATATGACTTGACCGTAACCCCATCAATGGCTTAAATAGATTTAAAATATGAGTTTTTTTTAAAACTGTGCTTTAACATTAGTTTTTTTAACAATTGTATACACAGCAAAAACGTCTTCCGCATAAAATAATCCAATGGGTTGAGATGCCATAAAAATCCAACCAACCAACCCAACCAACCAACCTGATCCCTTTATGATAATCATTTCCCTCAAAGAAAAGAGAATTATTGATTGATCCATTTGTTTTTCAATTATAGTGATATCTCTTTAGATATTTTTAGCTGAGAAATAAAACAAAACCCATTGGGTTATTTTGTGCCGAATACGTTTTGATTTATTTCTCAGCTGTACCTTACAAAGAAATAAAACAAAACGCATTCTGCATAAAATAACCCAATGGGTTGACATGCCGTAAAAACCCAATCCAACCAACCAAACAACCATCATCTTTAGATAAATTGGTTTTTTTTTTTTTGTTTTTCTTTGTCAAAATGAATTGTGAAATGGTAGGGACTACAGAAAATAGGAAGATAACGAATGTTTACCAAATCGACAATGCGGTTTCAAACGGTGAAATTTCCAAATAAAATCCTCCATAATTATTTATTTGGACATAGACTTGGATGCGCCAGATGTAAAAAAGAAAAAAAAGTCGATTTTGTGCGCACTTATGCAAGATAAGAGTGTAACGTAATATTGATTTTACGAGACGAGAAGCTTTTCATAATTCTATAATAATTCAGCCATCGCTGTGACGAGGCAGACGGTAAGGTAGACTCTAATATAGTAGTAGGTAAGTTTATTTCCTCAGAAATAATATTGTCAGCAGATTCGAATTCATATTATTTGGATTTTTCGGACTGTTGTCCTCATATTTATTGTTATTATTGTTATTGGAATCCTTTCGTCTGCTAAAGACGATGGAGTAGTGGCCAAAAAGATTTTATTTTAACTACGTAGCCTGTGTGGGTTGATATGAAGGATGTGCTGTTGTCCGAACAGCAGATACCCCCTTTCTGCCGCTGTGGTCCAAAGGAAAGGTAAAAAACCAATACAGTTAGTCAACGATAGTGTCGCAGGAGTTGCTGTGTAGCGCTGAAGTTCAGCGTTACGTCATCTTAGGGACTCCGGCTCTGGATTTGAAGAAAAATGGAAATAAATCTGATGGTATGAAAGGGTAATTTTGACCTTTAGTTGTCAAAATGCCTAGCATAAAATTGTGTGTGCGCATTATCTGAAAATGAACTTAATCGTTATTAAGAACACGTTTTATGATATTTTTGTGTTAAAGCATGCAGTTGTATTGTTTTCGAAAAAGTTTCTAAGATTTGTTTATTTCGCACGGAGACTTTCAAAATAGCTACCGGGTTGGTTTAAAGTGAAAGTCAAAGGAGGTTACTCTAATTGCCTTATTTGCTCGGAATTTAGCCAACTAAAGGTGAAAATTACCGTATGAAAGTATAGAAATATGAGAAAACAATTATTTCGAGGATGAATTCATTTATTAATAATTGCATCGTTCTGAATAAAAATTAAAAAATATTGTTATATACATAATGTTTCGGTCGATGTGCTCTCCGGCCTTCTTCAGATGTTTTCTTGTCGAACTCGGGAACTTTCTCGTCGAACCCGGTGAAGGGGGGGGGCTTAAAAACTTCGAACCAAACACTTTATTCAA
>CM042153.1:105767224-105784724 GCA_023376005.1 Doryteuthis pealeii
GGAGTCTATCCCTTTTTCACTAGCACTAGGAGATTGTTTTAGCATCTGAGGCGGAGCACCACACCTACAATCAGTTCCTCACTTTACCGCACAGATCTCTGTACTACTCTTAAGCAGAGTTGGCGAGGGAGGGAACCTTGATGTTCCCAGCCGAACACTATACCGACTGAGCTAAGGTAAGAGAACATATAACCGAGATAAAGTTTAATTTGTTTTTTAAATCCTTGTTTACATCCGGACGCGAACCCCCGACCGCTGGTTGCAGAGTAGAACTCCCTTTATTATATCTCTGATATGATCGACCGATCAAATCGAACCTAATTGCTGTCCATGCCGTCACAATAGAAATGTTTTGTTTTGTATAGAGAACGATTAAAACATTTTCTTTTTCTCGGGGCTATTATCAATGACCAGTTGATTGTATAACAAGACAATCTGAATAAAATATCGGCTACGTTGTTTACACAATGGAAATAATGAAATCACTTGCCTGACGCAGACTTTATCATATCTGTTGTTATTGTGTTTTCTAAGGCATATCTCGACTTGTCAGGTTTCCGAAGAGTAGATTCAATTTCATCATATTTTACAAGAATCATTAATCTGTACGGTTGCTAAAATAGAAACCAATTTTACCAACACAAGGTTGTTGGTTGGTTGGTTGGTTAGTGTTCGATTTTTATGGCATTTGATATGCCATAAAAATCGAACACAACCAACCAACCAACCTTGGGTTATTTTATGCCGAAGACATTTTTTGTTTTATTCATTCTTGTTGGTATTCAATTTTTCTAACACACATTTTAAAACTAATTTTTGATCTGTTTAGACCATAGATAGAATTATAAATCCGGGACAAAGTGATGGCAATAAAGATGTACTCCCTCCCCCCACAGAGCTTCAGAAAGGTATGCATCCAGTTACTCTCCCTCCACCTATGGATAAATAGTAGGACAGGCTGGGCTCTTTAACCATGGCTAGGTAACCCCAACCCTTTTTATCGAATATGTGCCAGAAACTAGTTGTTGAGGGTCTTAGTGTCCTTGTATGACGTTAAACTGCATCTAATGGTGAAGTTCCAATTTTGGAGCTCTGGGGAATGTAGAGTACCCCTTAATCAAAATTACTTCCAGGTCCACTCTGACCTGGAGTGGTAGTACCTGTTAGGATTCTATCTATAGGTTAAATAGAAAAAAATGAGTTGTAAAAAATATTGAAAAACTCTGAATTCAAACCTGTTAAACTCCGCTTTTTAAATTGACCTTGAGTCACATCCTGCTCATGCAGAAGGGTTTGGTGAATATATCTATTTACCTCTTATCTGGCGTGTCACTCAGAATAGATAAAGTCTTTCAACATGGAAATCGTCTAAGCCAACAGTAATTAAACATTCGACAGAAGAAATTTCTCAATAAGAATGTCAGAAAATAATACTTCCGCTCGTCTCCCGCAGTTCTCGACGAAGTCGAAACAAAAGTCGACGACGACGACGATAACGACGACTGCGAATCTATAAGATGGAGGGTTTATATTTCAGTTTCCTGATTACTAAGAAAAAAGAAAAAGAAAGAAAAAACTATTGCTTTCTCTGCCTAAAATATTCGATATCTAGTGAAAAAAAAAATCAAGTAAAATGTCCAATGCCGAGTTTTGTTCCCAAATCGATTGCTAACTTGTATATGATACCTTGTTCCTGAAACGCACGCTCAATCACACGGGCATACGCACACACACACACACACACACACATATATATATATATATATATATATATATATATATAAAGTAGTCAAACAGAAAATGGCGAAGGCCGACAATTTGTGGGAGAATATGTGCTTAATTAAAGTCATACTTAATTTTGTTAATCAATTAATTATAACTAAATGAATTAGGCGTGCATATCGGTTTAAATGTAAAGCGTAGACAAACCGAGAAAAATTAATCTCTGCATGTACATTTCAGCCCATTAGGCCTCATCAGCAGAGCTATAGACAGGGCAGGGCTTTGTGCGTGATTCGAACCCGACCTGTCAGGCTGACAGGCGGACATTCTAACCACTACACTAGCTAGCTTCCCCAGAATTTCTTGTTGATTTTTAAACTGGTATGTATATCGCACTTTTTGGGTGACTTATGGTACGACAGTATGAAGTAGTCAAACAGTGTGTTTGAAAATGGCGAAGGCCGACAATTTGTGGGAGAATATGTGCTTAATTAAAGTCATACCTAATTTTGTTAATCAATTAATTATATATAACATAATAAAATAAATATATAAAGGTTTTACATATCTATTTATTAGGTGACAAAGGAACATTCACGACCATATTGGCTTCATGCGAGGCAATCATCAGATGAAGATGTTTCAAATGCAAGGAAAATCGAAAAGATTTCAAAAAAATTCAGAAAATGTTCCTTTGTCACCTAATAAATAGATATGTAAAACCTTTATATATTTATTTTGTTATATTATATAACAGCTATATTTTATATTGAGCACTCTACCAATAATACTGCCTTTGGTACGCCATTCCAGCAAAAGCTGAAACAGTGACCATCTCACACTATATATATATATATATAGATATATAAAATGGACTCTCCTGTCGATTATCGACGTATGAGGGTTCATACACACAATGAACTCCCACACAGGGATTTGTTTATAATGGTGAAGGCTTGTGTTGGACCATCCACACTTTTTGGCACAGTCGATAGGAAAGAATTAGTGCATCAAGGGTTGCCACAAACCCAATCAACGACCGACCTCAGGAATGTTGAATTCAGAGTTATCCCTCTCCTAGACTGGTTACCTACCCAAGGCTGAAGGGCCCAGTCTGCCCTACTATTTAACCCATACCTTTCCCAAGGGTATTAGCGCTATGTGAAATGTCAACAGCTTCGACTAGGAATTGAACTCGAATCGACGAGTCCATTTTCCACGACTCTAACCACTAGCCCACGCGCCTCCATATATATATATATAAAACCCAACCAACCAACCAAAAGGATTAGCTCAAAACCGAACGTAATAGTGCGACTGGAGTTCGAACTCGCTTACTCCGATGTCGTAGTCCAGCATGTTAGCCACAACGCCACGGGGACTCACTCTTTATTTTTTAATTTGATTTTTTAAAGTATTAGTTTTTTTCTCTTTTTAATTTGATTTAATCCTTATAAATAATAGTGAATATCATACTCAAAGATTAAGATATGAATGTTTAACAGTGCCGCCACCTCTCGTTGATTCAATGAAACCTTGGACTTCGGATACCCTACAGATGAGCACACAACATTCATAAAACAATCTAGCACAAAACACATTCAGACTTTGCTGTAGGGCGCAGACATCTTTGTTTATAGCTATCCCATAATTCTATGGTCGCTGTGTTGTGGCGGGAATAACACTGCTGTTACCCGTACAGCAGTGTAAGAGAACCCGCTTGTGTCTCGCCAGGCTGGATGGAAGTTACGTCCTTTGCAATGCGAAAAACACGATTCTGATGACAATTAATACACAGGCCAAAAGCGAGTCGAGACTAGCGTCAAAAGTTACCGGTGTTACAGATTCAGAAGTACCGGTTTAACTTAGTCGGTAGAGCGTCCAACTAGGAACCACAAGGTTACCCGTTCGATACCAGTCCTCACCAACCCAGCGTATGAGTAGCACAGGGATATGTGCGGTAAATTGAGGAGCTGATAGTAGGTGTGGCGCTCCGCCTCAGAGGCAAAAACAATGCCCTTGGTCTAGCGCTAGTGACTAATACCGACTTTAGGCCAACGACTATATATATATATATATATATATATATATATATATATATATATATATTTCACATACAGTCCTGTTTTCGCCGTTTCATAGCTCATCAGTGTGACTGGACAAGGCAGGCTGCTTCAGGCTGGGTTCGAAACCCAAGCCCTTTGTCATCAGTCAGATATCTTACCATGCTATCTACACAACCACATTTTAGAAATGGAATTTTACTGTTATAAACATATTAGGCCACTAGTGAGTGTTCTATCCGTTTTAAGGAGAACTATGCAATATATATATATATATATATATATATATATTATATATATATATATGTGTGTGTGTGTGTGTGTGTGTGTTGAAATTTTATTTATTTTTTCAACATATATATACCACCAGGATTCCGTCCTTGAGCATCACGGGTCACCATGAAAAGACCAACCTGTTGGTGACCCGTGATGGAACCCAGGTGGCTGAGCTGTCCATGACATGCAACACTCTACTTAGACACTTGCTTAGTCTAGACAGGCCGTCGGAGAGGCTCCCCCCCCCCGATCAATCGGCTGGTCATGTCAAGCCCTAGCACCTATATGATTTCGCCAACCCTATTGTCCTTATGACAAGCCCCAACTCTTTTTATCATATGGGTGCTAGAAGGCGGTGGCTGAGGGTCTTCATGTTTAAGAATGACGTTAAACTCTATCTGATGGTGAGGTTTCGGTTCTGGAGATTTGGGGAATGTGGAGCACCCCTTCATCCCCATTGCTCCCTGGTCCACTCTGACCCGGAGTGGTAGTACCTGTTAAGGTCCCATCTATGGGTTAAATAGAAAAATGTATTTATAAAAAAATTGTATTATCCATTAAGAATTGATTTATTTCAAAACTTTATCGGCATTAAATGACCCACTGAGGTTGATATGCCGTAAAACAAAACAAACCAAACCAAAAACATTATATGCTTATCCTTAGACAAATCACCTTGTAAATGACATCCAAATGAATATACATTATGAATAGCGTTCTCGCTTTATTTGATCGCGTGTCTCCCTCGTGTGTGTGTCTGATGTTAAAATATAACTTGGAAAGATAATTCCTTTCTAGAGTGGTTGATTTTTCAGTCCAAGAGTTTAATAAAAAAAAATTATTTCTGTGTGGACAATCTCTGAATATTTCCGATTTAGTATTTATATGTTTTTGGGCTGAAGTTAGTCCTTGTAGGATCCGGAATTTTTCTGTAGAGTATAGTCCACACTTCTTGGATCCATTCATATATGTTTGGGTGTCAATTGCATTTCACTTATCGCTAATACCCTTGGGAAAGGTATGAATCCTACTCCCCCTCCAGCTATGGATAAATAGTAGGGTAGACTGGACTCTTTAACCTTGGTTAGGCAACCGGTCTAGGAGAAGGAAAACTCTGAATTCAAACCTGTTAAACTCCGCTTAAGAAATTGATCGCGTGTCACATCCTGCTCGTGCGGAGGGGTTGGTAAATATATGTTTGGGTTGGTCTAAACTCTATTTCATATGGGGTGCCTTGGTCTTTATACTTCCATACGGGGTTATAGACAAATAGAGACCGAATCTCCATTATTAATAGATATGTGAAAATCTAGATTACAAATAAAAAGTGAATTTAATAAAATGATTTTTTTTATGACGTAACGATGGAAAATTACCTATCTTTGTTCGCATGTCAATCCCAATTGAATATTTCCCATTCGTCAAAGATGGCCGCCCAAGCTTGTAGATAAGGCTTCCATTTTGAAACTTAAGCTGATAGAAACTAAAGTGACGGGTAAATACCGGAAACTGGTTGCAGTTGTCGAATGGATCGCACTATTATTTTGCTTAATGGATTTTTCGTTGCCCCAATTGTCGTTGGTTTCAATGGCCGATTCATTAATATATGAGAAAGTGGACAAGTGTTCAACGTTGTCTACAGCTGTTTTTTTCTTTTTTAAATAGATAGAAGATCAATAGCATAAGAAAAAAAATGAATGATAAATGAACGGTGTTAACCTAATAGATAGAGTATGAAAGCAATATGGAGTGAATGCTAGGAAGACGTTGATAACCCAGGAGAGAGAGAGAGAGAGAGAGAGAGAGAGAGAGAGAGAGAGAGAGAGAGAGAGAGAGAGAGAGAGAAAGAGTGTGTGTGTGTGTGTGTGTGTGTGTGTGTGTGTGTTATCAAGCACCATTGACTTCATGTCTTCATTAACCTAACTTAGATATACATGCTCTATCAATGATATTATGCATTCTTTATTTAAACTAGCAAATATATGCACCCTCCGGGTGCAAGTATTCAAGTTTTAATATAATAAAATATCATATTAAATTAGAAAGGCTAATGAAACTGAATAAGAATGCAGATAAAAATATTTGGAACAGAGGGGGTATGATTGAAAAATAGAACAACTTTGAAACTAACTCTTCCATCAATTTCCGTTACTCCCGTAAATTTTCCTAATTTAACTATTTAGTTAAAATAGGAAGTAAAGGATAATATTACAGTTATTTCTTCTTGTTCAAGGATTTCGTTTAAGATTTATCCCCGAGATTTTTGCTAATATTCATTAAGATAAAATCAAACAATTAAAAATCAGTAATACTAAGCACATATTTATTAAAATCAGATTTTTTATATCAATATGCAAATTAGCCTTCCCATTCACACTGTAAATTGCTATTTTGTATTATATATAAATACAATTGCATGTTATTAATATGTTGATATTGTCAACAGTATTAATAATATAAAGCAATTTTATCAATAATTGAGGTTTAAATAAAAATAAAATCCTGTAGAATGTGAAGTAAATAACAAAGAGAATTGTGACTTGAATAGTAATATAGTTTCGGTTACAGACAGAAAAACACACAATCTCCATTATAATAAGATATAGAAAACTATATCATTATTATTATTATACTAGCAAATATATGCACCCTCCGGGTGCAAGTATTTAAGTTTTAATGTAATAAAATATTGTATCAAATTAGAAATGCTAATCAAACTAAATAAGAATGCAGATAAAAAAGATTTGAAGCAGAGGAGGGTATAATAAAAAAATAGAACAACTGAAACTTACTCTTCCCTCACTAATTTTCCTAATTTAACTATCTAGTTAAAATAGGAAGTAAAGAATAAAATTACAGTTATTATTTCTTGCTAATGGATTTCTTTTAAGATTTATCCCCGAGATTTTAGATAATATTCATTAAGATCAAACCAAACAATTAGAAATCAGTAATACTAAGCACATATTTATTAAAATCAGATTTTTAATATCAATATGCAAATTAGCCTTCCCATTCACACTGTAAACCGCTATTTTGTTGTATATATAAATACAATTGTATGTTATTAATATGTAGTATTACCAACAGTATTAATAATCTAAAACAATTTTATTAATAATTGAGGTTTAAATAAAAATAAAATCCTGTAGAATGTGACGTATAATAACAAAGGGAATTGTTACTTGAATAGTAATATAGTTTCGGTTACAGACAGAAAAACACACAATCTCCATTATAATAAGAGATGTTAAGTGAAAAATAGGACAACCCATTGTGTCACATTCTACCCGTGGCGAATGGGTTGGGTATGTACCTGGGTGCTCTATCGTGGTGTAATGATTAACAAGCTAGTTTCGCAAAGTCATTATTACTGAATAGCGTGTTCGATCCTCGCTGGATGTTCCATACTTGCGACCTTGTGTCCCATCCTACCCGTGGCGAACGGGTTTGATGAAGAGGCGTCCCATCGTGGGGTAATGGTTAGCAAGTTAGTCTCGCAGATTCAATATTACTGAATAGTGAGTTCGATCCTAGCTAGATACCTCATACTTGCGATCTTGTGTCACATCCTACCCGTGACAAACAGGTTTGATAAGTTAGTATGCTAGATTACTGAAAAGCGAGTTCGATCCTCACTGGATACCCTATACTTGTGATCTTATGTTACATATTACACACGTAAATACCTACATTTATTGGTCTTTGTTTTGTTTTTTTTATTTGTCTTTTGTTTTCTGAAAACATATTTTTATGAAAAATGAATATATTATTCGATATATTATATATAGTTTTTATTTAATTATATTTTATTTTTGTTTAATCCAGTAATATTTATATATTTTATTTGTAATATTATTTGTTTATAAATTGTTTTAATATTATTTTAAATTAAAAAGACTAACGAAACTAAATAAGAATGAATATTAATTTATTCTAATAATATTTTAATTGATTTCTAAATAAAATTGTATATATATATATATATATATTTACCAACCCCTCCGCACGGGCAGGATGTGACACAAGTTCATTTTTTTAAGCGGAGTTTAACAGGTTTGAATTTAAGAGTTTTCCTTCTCCTAGACCGGTTGCCTAATCAAGATTAAAGAGCCCAGTCTGCCCTACTATTTATTCATAGCTGGAGGGAGAATTGGATTCATACCTTTCCCAAGGTATTAGCGCTAAGTGAAATGCAATTACCACGTCCAGGATTTGAACTCGGGGCGACGAGTCCATTTCCCATGACTTTAACCATCACACCATGCGCTTCCATATTGTATATAGGATTGCTTTTAATACGTTTAAGAATAACATGATTGTATTATAAATAAGTAATAGCAATTGATTATTTATTAAACCCGGTTTTGTTAAAATCATTATGCAAATTATTCCAACCATATACTATGGAAATCTTTATTTCTTAGAGATATATTTAACGATTTATTTAATTTATTTAATTTATTTAAATTATTTTGTTTATTTGTGTTTGATTATTTTATTTTATTTGTAATATTATTTGTAATATTATTTTAATCCAGTAATATTTATATTTTTTTAAATTTAATCCAGATTGCATAAATCACTTGGTTCCTTATCTAGAATTATCTCACTGCAGAGACACTATATTTATAAACTAGCAGGACCTGTGGATATACCACAATATGATTATTTAATTATTACAACGTTTGATATGTTTACTTAAGAGCTATTGCTAAATAGTTCAATACTAGCAGGACCTGTGGATATAGCACAATATGATAATTTAATTATAACAACGTCTGATATGTTTACTTAAGAGCTATGGCAAAATAGTTAATTATGTAAAAAGTATAATGATTTTGATTTAACTCTCTCTCTCTCTCTCTCTCTCTCTCTCTCTCTCTCTCTCTCTCTCTCTCTCTCTCAAATCTTTCTTTCCTTCTTTTCATCTTTTCATTATGTTCAATTGAAACTGATTAACGTTATCGCTTCTCTCTATCTTTGCTCTACTCTCTTTCTTTCTTTCTTTCTTTCTTATTATATTTTTCTGTGTTGCAGCTCCTTTTTCTTCTCTTTCTTTTTGTATGATAAAAACAGAACTGTCCATTATTTAACTGAGGTGACGACACTCATAAGAAATAAGAATTCGGTGGATTTACATTTTTGCATTTCATCTTGGACGATTTGGACGGTCTCATTTTTAACCAAAGAGTGTTGCAAGCTGATAACGGTTGGAAGATTAAGGAACAAGCGTATTAATATATAGATTGTTACCCTTTAAATATGTATTTAGCTCAGTGTTGCTTAACTTCCGTAATAAAACAATGAGCGTAGGTTTCCGGCATGTCATAAACATAAACCAGTCATTTCCTCTAAAAATGAGTTGGAAAGATTTTATTTTAGAAAACTGAAAATATTTTTTAAATAAATTGTTAAACTTTAAGAATAACAGGAAGGGCGAGTGTGAATCATATTCCGTGGGATTTATTAAACAGACTAGCAAAAATATTCACCCCCCGGGCACAAGTATTTAAGTTTTAATTTAATAAAATATTATATTAAATTAAAAAGACTAACGAAACTAAATAAGAATGAATATTAAAATATTACTTTTATTCTAATGATATTTTAATTGATTTCTAAATAAAATTATATATATATATATATACCAACCCCTCCGCACGGGCAGGATGTGACACAAGGTCAATTTTTAAGCGGAGTTTAACAGGTTTGAATTTAAGAGTTTTCCTTCTCCTAGACCGGTTGCCTAATGAAGGTTAAAGAGCCCAGTCTGCCCTACTATTTATCCATAGCTGGAGAGAGAGTTGGATTCATACCTTTCCTAAGGGTATTAGCGCTAAGTGAAATGCAATTACCACGCCCAGGATTTGAACACTGGGCGACAAGTTCATTTCCCATGACTTTAACCATTACACCACGCGCTTCCATATTGTATATTGTATTGCTTTTCATACGTTTAAGAATAACATGATTGTATTAGAAATAAGTAATAGCAATTGATTATTTATTAAACCCGGTTTTGTTAAAATCATTATGCAAATTATTCCAACCATATACTATGGAAATCTTTATTTCTTAGAGATATATAACACGTATTACAGGATTTTAAATGTATTAATAATATGGGCAGTTCTGTGGTAAATCTACCTCAGCTAAACTTTAATTGAGATCATCGTTGATAAATAAGATGCTAATTAAGATTAAATAATGACTATTTCATAATCATTGTGAATACACAGTTTTGGTTAGACAGACAGTTACAAAATCTTCATTATAACAATATATGTCAAAAGTATGTTTTGCTCAGCGTCTGTTTCCATGACGATTCTCGTCAAAAAATTCCCTTATCATTTGTTTATCATAATTTTTTTTTATCTGATAAAGTCTTCTCGGCGAAGCATCTTAGACGAATAGATTTTTAATTTAAACTCATCATCTCTTCGGTCTGCATTTTTCAGTTTTACTTCTTAAAAATCTTCATTAGAGTCAAATATATTTCGCAATTACTTTTAACTCTCTCTCTCTCTCTCTCTCTCTCTCTCTCTCTCTATCTATATATATATATATATATTAGATTATGTGCTTAATTAAAGTCATACCTAATTTGTTAATTAATTAATTAGAATTAAATGAATTAGGCGTGCATATCAGTTTAAATGTAAAGCGTAAACAAATCGAGAAAAAGTCAATCTCTGTATGTACATTTCAGCCTATTAGGCCTCATCAGCAGAGCTATAGACAGGGCAGTGCTTTGTACGTGATTCGAACCCTACCTGTCAGGCTGACAGGCGGACACTCTAACCGTTACACTAGCTGGTTTTTCCAGAATTTCTCGTTTATTTTAAACTGATGTGTATATCGCACTTTTTGGGTGACTTATAGCACGACAGTAAGAAGTAGACAAACTATGTGTTTGAAATGGCGATAGCCGACAATTTTTGGGGAGATTATGTGCTTAATGAAAGTCATACTTAATTTGTTAATTAATTAATTATAACTAAATGAATTAGGCGTGCATATCGGTTTAAATGTAAAGCGTAAACAAATCGAGAAAAAGTCAATCTCTGCACAAAGCACTGCCCTGTCTATAGCTCTGCTGAAGAGGCCTAATAAGCTGAAATGTACATACAGAGATTGACTTTTTCTCTATTTGTTTACGCTTTACAATTAAACCTCCTGGTTGATACCAACAGTGGGCCAATCCGCCAACTTTACTTGTATACAAGGTGTGTCAAAAAAGTATCAAGATTTTTTGACTTTTTGACACACCTTGTATTCTGAAAAAATTAATGAATGGATCGTTATTTTTTTCAGCATACAAGGTGTGTCAAAAAGTACAAAACATCTCGATACATTTTTGACACACCTTATATATATATATATATATATATATATATATATATATATATAGCAAAACCATCTTCATGATCTAGCGCTAGTAAAAAGCGGACATACTCCTAGCTTATACCTACAATGGGCCAATCCGCCAACTTTACTTATATATATATATAAGAGGGAGAAAGGGAGAGAGAGAGAGAGGGAGAGAGAGTGGGAGAGAGAGAGAGAGAGAGAGGGAGACAGACAGAGAGAGAAAAAGGGGGAAAAATACCGCATATGTCATTGATGCAAACGAAGGCAATGATTCGCAAAAATCAATATTTTCCTTGTTGGTTTTCGATGTTAACCATCTCCTGTCGGAAGATTCGTGCAACACGATCTTTCTCGAACTTCTTCTCCGTTTTGGCAATATGCCAAAGAAAGTTCGACTTAGTAACTATCTATTCCAATAATCAGCCATGTTCATTTAGCATATCATAAAGCCAAACATATGCCGATATGCACATGTACTTACAAGGTAAAGACTACAAGCTAAGTAAACTCGCTTAAAGGCAAGGGTAGCTAACAATTTTAGTATTTACACCAAGTTTTTTAAAAGTAGCTAACAATTTCAGTATTTAAACAAGTATTTAAAAGGCTTGAGTAGCTAACAATTCCAATATTTAAACCAAGTATTTAAAAGGCTTGAGTAGCTAACAATTCCAATATTTAAACCAAGTATTTAAAAGGCTTGAGTAGCTAACAATTCCAATATTTAAACAAAGTATTTAAAAGGCTAGAGTCGCAAACAATTTCAGTATTTAAACCAAGTATTTAAAAGGCTAGGGTGGCTAATAATTTCAGTATTTAAACCGAGTATTTAAAAGGCTAGGGTCGGTAACAATTACAGTTTTTAAACCAAGTATTTAAAAGGCTAGGATCGCTAACAATTTCAGTATTTAAACCAGGGAATGTTGTCATTTTATTTTATCAAAATGAAATTAAATGTGGGAATTATTACTAAAGTTCAAATTATAAAATATGTCCCCCATTATTGCAAAAGAGGAAACTTTAAAACTTTAAAAGGAGAAAACTTTAAACTCGCTTAAAGGCTAGGGTAGGTCGATTTTTCACTTCTTTAAATATATAAAATGAAATAAAACATTGACATTTGTAAACTGATTTATTAAGTACTGATACCAAAAATTAATCTTGGACTTGTACCGATTTTTGAGGAAATGACATCAAAGTTTGTAGACAAACATAAACTGAAAAATCCTCGGTGTTGCAAAATAAAATATGGCCTCCTTATTGGAAAAACCGAAGATTTTTCAGTGTATTTTTGTCTACCATATTTGATGTCATTTCCTCAAAAATTGGTACAAGTTCAACTTTCGGTATTTCATGTGATTTAATATTTTTTTAAATGAAAAATCTACCTACCCTACTGTACAAGGGCGTAGCAGCCGGGTCTGCCACCAAAGATGAGTTTTAAAAAATTTGAATATCCAACAATAATGAATATAACAAAGACGTCTTTGGCAAAAAATAACCCAACAAGGGTTGACATGCCGTAAAATCCAACCAAACAACCATCAGCACATGTCATGCTTTGTTAGAATCATCATCGGGCGATCGGAGAGGCCACCCTCAGATCAATCGGCTTGTCACGTTAAGCCTAGGCACCCCTATTGCCATTAACCGTCAGAAGGAGAAAAAGGTTGAGAGAAAAGAAAGCTGTAAAACGGTTACGTTCAAATCCAAAAAAGAAGAAATTAAAAGTTAAATTCCAACGGAAGAATTTAGTTAAGGTGGGGGGTGATATAATGGAATGACCCATCTTCTTAGCAGTGGTGGTGGTACTAACCACTATTTAAGTCCACAAAGATCACTCTGTGTGGGACTTATGTGAAGGACTCTCTTCATAATACTCCGTGAACGACCACTCGGCATAACTGGTCATTATGATATAACATGTTCAAAATATTTTTTACCGCTAGTAATATTTTTACAAAGTTTTATTTTAACAAACTACAATAAAGAAAGAAATGCGAGAAAGAAAAAAATATTAAAGCAAGGAAGAACACGAGGTATGTCAAAAAAAGTTCCAGGACTGGTGTCACAAAAGATCTATTTCAAACCCAAAACTACTAGTTTTCCCCTTCAAACTATTTATTCTGGATTTTGTAACTGTGATCTCAGCTTTCTACAGCCATTGAAATTCTCTTCCACAAGCTTTTATATACACTAGCAAAATAAAAAAAAAACACCCTTCGGGCGATGTAAAAATAATTTTTTGAACATATTGCCTGAGGGGTGGGAGTTAAAAATTCAATGTCAGCGAGTTTGTACCCTAAGTAAGTAAAATCATCAAATTCATTAAAGGATTAAAAAATAAAACAATTTGAAATGTAAACTTTAAATATGTATTAAAACAAACTATATATAGATATATAATACCAGTGATGTATTTATTAAAACTTGTTTTAAAAAACAATGAGGACTGTCTAATGTTGCATGTTCAAATTTTGAGTGTATTTATTCTGTTATGACGATTTTGGGTAATGTGACGTAAGCAGTGACGTAGTTTTTGTAACAGACAAAAATCGGAAGCGAATCTCCATTATTAATAGAAGATATCCTCTGTTTCAGGTCGTCAAGCAATGAGCACGTATAACTTTCATAAAATTCCGAAGACAGAATTCTTTTTTATGGGATCAGTTGTGTTGATATTATAAATAACCCCATGCTAACACATTAAGTCGTCGGGGTGGCCTAAAGTCTGCATCAGCCAATCAGCGAGGGAGTCTATCCCCTTTTCACTAGCTCTAGACCAAAGAAGATTGTTTTTGCACCACATTTTTTTCGCCACATTTACCACCAGTTCCTTACTTTACCGCATACATCCCTGTGCTACTCATACGCTGAGTTGGCGAGGGCCGGTATCGAACTTGTCCTTTCTAGCCGAACGCTCTACCGACTGAGCTAACCCGACCCTTTATACATTAACATATATTAATTGAAGCTACAGACTCATTTTTCGAAAGGAAGTCCCATCGAAGACCCCTGAGTGGGAAACACGTAATATTGGAATACAAACGGGGCTATAGCTTCTCCTAAACTGGTTGCCTAACCAAGGTTAATGAGCGAAGTATGTCGTTATATTCACCAATAGCTGGAGGGAGAATAGTTGAATCCAACCCTTTCTCATAGGTATTAGTACAATATGAACTGCAAATAGCCTCGTCCAGGATTTGAACTCGGTTCACCGTCTCTATTTTTACGACAATAACAATTACACCAGACACACTTTACAACATTGTAGCTAATAACAATAGATCTAAAAAATGGCCTTTATAAAAAAGGAACCTAGCTAAGGAATTGTTGTTCTCTTTGGAAGATTGCATTATCCAATACAAAGATTGAAAAAAAAAACAATAAATAATTAATAATAATACAAAGATTGAAAAATACAAAGATTGAAAAAAAAAACAATAAATAATTCTTACAAAAATTATCAATGTAAAAAGTAACAAAATAGCTTAACATTTTTTTCTGATTTTTTTTTAGATGAGGCTTGATGATTAGTATTATTTGTATTCGGACTATTGTTCTCATCTTCATTGGACACATAATGTAGTGGATATAGGAGTTAGGTTAAGACAGTTATCTCTAGACTGCAGGTTCAATCCTGATCAGAGACAGCAGTAACATAGAATAATAATTAACACAGCTTGACGTCTGTACCCCAGTTATGGTTAGCGGAATGAGACAGGATACCCCTGTGGACTGAATAAAGGGTTGGGTTCAAAGTTCCGTGATGGCTCCCGATTACGACAAGAAGGTTTCCGATTACGATAAGAAGGTTCCCGAGTTGGAAAAGAAGGTTCCCGAGTCTGAGAAGGTTCCAAGTCCGACAAGAAATACCTGAAGAAGGCCGAGGGCACATCGGCCGAAACGTTGTACAGATAACAATAAAGATGAGGACAATATTCTGAATAATACAGATAATACTTAACATTTTTTTTTCAGAACCAAATAAAAAAGAACTAATCGAAAAAAGTAATGAATCTTTATTTCCCCAGTGGACATTTAAAAAGAGAATGAAAAGTTATTTCATTTTTAACACAGACGGTTCTCTATTATTTCAAAGGATTACTGTTTCCTTCCAATCTTGAGGTATTGGCAATTTTAAATGTACTTGCCGCTAATAATGTTGGTGGCCTTAGATAACTTAAGGCCAAATTCTAAATTTTGTTCCCCACCTACGACCCCCCACACACCAAAATCATTTATCTCTGCTACGACCCTGATGTAAAAAAAATTGATTGATTGATTTAACGGCATTCACGTCAAGCCCTAGCACCTATATGATTTTCCCAACCCTATTGCCCTCATGGCAAGCCCCAACCCCTTTTTATCATATGGGTGCTAGAAGGCGGTGGCTGCGGGTCTACATGTCCTGGGAATGACATTAAATTCTATCTGATGGTGAGGTTCCAGTTTTG
This sequence comes from Doryteuthis pealeii, assembly GCA_023376005.1. Classification (NCBI taxonomy): domain Eukaryota; kingdom Metazoa; phylum Mollusca; class Cephalopoda; order Myopsida; family Loliginidae; genus Doryteuthis; species Doryteuthis pealeii. Next base: position 105,783,114 of record CM042153.1, read on the forward strand.
GAGGTTTGGGGAATGTGGAGCACCCCTTAATCACCATTGCTCCCTGGTCCACTGACCCGGAGTGGTAGTACCTGTTAGGGTCCCATCTATGGGTTAAATAGAAAAATGTATTTTTTTTAAATTTGTATTATCCATTAAGAATTGATTTATTTCAAAACTTTATCGGCATTAAATGACCCACTGAGGTTGATATGCCGTAAAAACAAACAAAACAAACCAAACCAATTAACGGCATGTCAATCTGTCTAGAGTTGTTTTATGCCGAGAGGTTAGGGAATCGTATTCAATGTATATTTATATTTACATTGTTTTGTGTTGTTATTTCTTAAGAGATTTTTGCATGCAGTTATATATCAAGTAAAACTAATTTACACAGTTGTATGATGCTGATGCTGATGCTGATGCTGATGTTGATGCTGATTATCATGATGATGACAATCCTCATCATCATCGGGCGGGCGGAGAGGCCACCTTCCGATCAATCGGCTGGTCATGTTAAGCCCCAGCGCCTCTATATTCCGTATGGCACACCCGATCCTTTTATATCATATATGGGCTAGAAGGCGGTAGCTGAGGGTCTTAGTACCCTAGGTATGACGTTAAACTGCATCTAGTGGGGAGGTTTTAATTCTGGAGTTAAGGTAAATTTGAAGTACCCCTTTATACCATTACTTCCAGGTCGACTGTGACTCGGAGTGGTGGTTCCTGTTAGGGTCCTATCTATGGGTTTTTATAGATAAAAAGGGTTTTAAAAAGGGGTTTTAAAAAAGGGGTTTTAAAAAAAGGGGTTTTTTTAAAAGGGTTTTAAAAAAAGGAGTTTTTAAAAAAGGGGTTTTAAAAAAGGAGTTTTAAAAAAAGGGGTTTTAAAAAAGGCGTTTAAAAAGGAGTTTTAATAAAGGAGTTTTAAAAAGGGGTTTAAAAAAGGAGTTTGAAAAAAGGGTTTAAAAAAGGAGTTTTAAAAAAGGGGGTTTAAAAAAGGAGTTTAAAAAAAGGAGTTTTAATAAAGGAGTTTTAATAAAGGAGTTGTAAAAAAAGGAGTTTTAAAAAGGGGTTTTAAAAAAGGACTTTTAAAAAAAGGAGTTTTAAAAAAGGGGTTTAAAAAAGGAGTTAAAAAAAAGGAATTTTAAAAAAGGGGTTTTAAAAAAGGAGTTTTAAAAAAGGAGTTAAAAAAAACTGACTTTGAAAATAAGTTGAATAACCAACAAGAATTAATGAAACAAAATTGCTTCGGTATGAAATAACCCAACAAGAGTTAACATGCCGTAAAATCCAGCCAAACAGCATATTTTGTTCGTCTTACTTGGGTGGTTTGTGTGATAGGAGGCAAGTGGCCATACAGCTGCTTTATTGTGGGATGATGCTTCTAGGATGTGTTCAAAACAGAGCGCAGCATACTTGTGTACTTCCCATCGAGCTTTTTCTCTAATGGTTTCGATAAATTCCAACTGGTGCCTCCATACAGTAGTACTGACATAGGTACAGCTTGGAAGAATCCTCGCTTTCTTTTATCAGAGAGATCAAATTTCCATATGATCGATAATCTGTCTATAGCAATCAATGTGCTTCCTATGCGGATATTGATGTCGCTTTCTGTAGATGATACCGACTACA
>CM042153.1:105789724-105799724 GCA_023376005.1 Doryteuthis pealeii
AACTTTGTGGATCTGCAATATGATTGATGAGTCATTTGAGGGCTCATGAGAGGAAAGGTTCTGATGGTGGAGTTATAGGATTGTGAGGGACGGCAATGATCTGTAAAGATTATGCTATTGCTACTATGTATGTATGTATGTTTGTATATATATATATATATATATATATATATATATATATATATATATATATATATATATATATTATTACATTTGGACAGTTTACTGACAAAAAGGTATACATATCGACATGACCGACATACATATGGCGCGAATGCCCACATTGGTGAATAATGTAACAACTTTCGTTTTTCTTTGCAGAATTAGGATTTTTTTTTGTTTGTGAACTGATTTGACATTCTTCTCCGACCCAAACAACCACGGAGTGAATGAGCTCTGATGATGATTTTTGTAAAATCGAAATATTGATCAGTATCAGCTATGATTATATTATAAATTGTTTTCTCTTTAACAGCATTGTGTGATGTTTTCATTCCACCTTTTCATACTCATATATATATATATATTGAACATTTTTTGAAATTTGTGATATTACACATATTAGTATAATTTGGATTATTCGGACTATTGTCTGCATCTTTATTGTTATCTGTATAAGGTTTCGGCTGATGTGCCCTCTGGCCTTCTTCAGGTATTCCTTGTCGGACTCGAGAATATTCTAGAACTCTGGTACCTTCTTTTCGAACTCGGGAACAAGGTATTTCTTGTTGTAATCGGGAGTCCAACAAGAAATACTTGAAGAAGGCCGGAGGACACATCGGACGAAATGTTGTACAGATAACAATAAAGATGAGGACAATAGTCTGAATAATTCCAATAATACTAATTATCAAGCCTCATCTTAATAATTCAGAGAAATAGTATTACACATATTGTTGAATAAAATTGATATTTCTAGTTAATTTTAATAATATTAAAAAAAAATTTCTCTGAACTTTTATTCTTTACTTCCTAATTCAACTATATAGTTGAATTAGGAAAATTTATCAATGAAAGACGAGAGTGATGGAAAATGATGGAAGAACTAATTTCAAAGTTGTTTTATTTTTCGATTATATCCCCCCCCCCGTTTCAAGTAATTTTATCTGCATTCTTATTTAGTTTCATTAATCTTTCTAGTTTAATATTTAATTACACTAAAACTTAAATATTTGCATAGAGGGTGCATATATTTGTTAGTAATTTTTAATGGAAAATCATTGAATCGGGAAAGAGACTTTTGTTCGGCATTGACTTGAAGTGTTGGAAGAAGCAATTTAATTTCATTTTGAAACTCTATTGAAAAACAACGACAACAATCACAAAGAAACGTTGATTTGAAAGGCAAGGGTTAAATCAATAAAAAGTAATATTGTTTTTTTTTTTTTTTTAGGATTTATTATAATGAATTCATTTTATCCCATGAGCTTTGTTGGATCACAAAAAAATTCTAAAGTTTGTGAATAATTTATTTATTTAAATTGTAATTATCGGTTTTTTTTAATCAAAATTGCTTAATGAGTTTCGTGCAAGTAATTTAGATTGTTAAATAAATTAAGAGATGATCAGTCACTAACACCTGTTAATTCTCTCTCTCTCTCTCTCTCTCCCCCACCTCTCTCTCTCTCTCTATATATATATATATATATATATATATATATAAGGTGTGTTATAAAAGTATCGAGATTGAAGCTGTATTTACCAAGATAGAAATGAACAATGAATGGAACGTTAATTTTTTTCCCGAATACAAGGTGTGTAATAAAAGTGTCGAGTTTGAAGCTGTATTTACCAAGATAGAAATGAACAATGAATGGAACGTTAATTTTTTTCCCGAATACAAGGTGTGTAATAAAAGTGTCGAGTTTGAAGCTGTATTTACCAAGATAGAAATGAACAATGAATGGAACGTTAATTTTTTTCCCGAATACAAGGTGTGTAATAAAAGTGTCGAGTTTGAAGCTGTATTTACCAAGATAGAAATGAACAATGAATGGAACGTTAATTTTTTTCCCGAATACAAGGTGTGTAATAAAAGTGCCGAGTTTGAAGCTGTATTTACCAAGATAGAAATGAACAATGAATGGAACGTTAATTTTTTTTTTCAGAATACAAGGAGTGCTTAGTTTGAAGCTGTATTTACCGAAATAGAAATGAAGAATGAATGGAACGTTAATTCTTTCAAAATACAAGGTATGTGTGTGTGTATGTGTGTGTGTGTGTGTGTGTGTAACACTTTTTACATAGAATAATTATTTTTAAGTTGATTGCCTAAATTCTTTCATTAAAGTTATCAAATAATGCATCAGAAATATATATATATATATATATATATATATATATATATATATATATATATATATATATATATAATACGTAATTCCAGGATCACCCAACCCCCATTGCCCAACCCGGCATCACTTCTGTATTACACTCAAATGAATAGTGCCCAGTGAAGTAAACAATGTTCGTCTCCACCTACACGTACGCATGAAGGTCCCCACATTAAACATGAACTTGTCTCACAATGCGTCCTCGTGGAGTGGGAGACATAAATAATCCATAGTAGTTATAAATCCTCTGGAATTCATAAAAGTTTATAATATATATATATATATATATATATATATATATATATATATATATATATATATATATCACTGTGTATGGTTGGCACTATTATACTTGAAAAAGCCGTAGAAATCCAACGTACGGTGTTATTAGAAGAGTGCTCAATATCTGTGATAGAGCGTTGATTGATAAATAAATGAACAAATAAAAGATTTAACTTTATTAAAAGATATATCGTATATAGTTTCAAATATCGCAAAACATGCTTTGCCCTTGTTAAATGGATTGGTGTAGGTTTATCCAAATACTGAGATAATTTTGAAACTATATACGATATATCTGGCCGTAGAGCTTATTATCAATTAATTCATTTTCATTATCAAAAAGTTTATTTATATCCATTTCACATTGAGTATGACGTGGTTTACAATCGGTCATATTAAATTTGGGTCCTCCGGTTGGTCCGATGGTGCATCGATTATGTCATGCAACTGAAGGGTTCTCAGATACCCATGGAACTTTGTCTCCCAAATTTCGTAACTCGACTCGTCGCCATTGAAGAAGATCCGAGCGTACCCTGGGCCCATAACCTGTTAAGTTTTTAAATGCCATCCTTGGCCAGTTGAAAAGGGCTTAAAGCAAGTCCTGAGTTATGGAACCCTTTGGTGAGCGTAGAAATCCTATCCTGCGTATAAGTCCTATCCTGCATACTGGTAAAGGTCCAGTGATTTAATCCTATGTCCGTCGTCCATGAATGTCAAAGTAATTATGTCCAGTAGGGTTGGTTTAAGTATTGTATCAACCTCAGAGTACTGCCAGTGATTGGCCAAGTGATAGGTCACATAATTATGGCCGAGTCTATAAGTAGGAGCGGGCGTCTAGCACACACCTTATATATCGAAAATCTCAACGATTTTCATAGGAACAGTCTTTACAACCGAGCGGTTTCTTGCTAGTACATTCGTCAGGTAAAACGAAATAGTTTTTGAAAATGAAAAAAAAGTTTCAAAAACTATTTCGTTTTACCTGATGAATGTACTAGCAAGAAACCGCTCGGTTGTAAAAAATTGTTCCTATGAAAATAAATAAAAGCTAAATCTTTTATTTTATATATATATATATATATATATATATATATATATATATATATATATTATGGACTCTCCCGTCGATTTTCGACGTATGAGGGTTCATACACACAATGAACTCCCACACAGGGATTTGTTTATAGTGGTGAAGGCTTGTGTTGGACCATCCACACTTTTTGGCACAGTCGATAGGAAAGAATTGGTGCATCAAGGGTTGCCACAAACCCAATCAACGACCGACCTCAGGAATTTTGAATTCAGAGTTATCCCTCTCCTAGACTGGTTACCTACCCAAGGCTGAAGGGCCCAGTCTGCCCTACTATTTAACCCATAGCTGGAGGGAATTTTGAATTTAGAGTTATTCCTCTCCTAGACTGGTTACCTACCCAAGGCTGAAGGGCCCAGTCTGCCCTACTGTTTAACCCATAGCTGGAGGGAGAATATATGGATTCATACCTTTCCCAAGGGTATTAGCGCTATGTATATATATATTCTGGGCAACATTAGTCATCTCCCATGAATTTGCATTATGACTCCAATGTTGAGTTTTGTTTTTTTAATTTCAAATTTTAATTTTGTTAAACTTTTTTGTTATTCAAACATTGATTATTTCTGAAGATTGATAATGTTCTAGCAGAACCTGTGGATATACCATAGTATGATAATTTAATTATTACATTTGATATATTTACTTAAGAGCTATTGCTATAATTATTCAAGATGTAAAAAGTATAATAATCTTGATTTAATTATCTTTCACTCTTTTTTTTCTTTTTTCTCTCCTTCTTTTCATCTTTTCATTACATTTGATGAAATTAGATTAATAGATTGAAAAGAACTATTTTTGCAAGATTAAAATAATTTTTGCTATCAACCAGTTCCAGACAAATTTTTACATTAATATCAAAACAATTTTTCTTTTTTCAAAAAACATTTTCTATATTGAATCACTCACACGTCGAAAATCGACGAGAGATTCCATATATATATATATATATATATATATATATATATATATATATATATATATATATAATCTTATAATCGCTGTTAATCTTAAACATTAGTGTAAACTACCCGCAATAGCCGTTGACGCTTACCTTGTCGCCAAATCCGTTCACCTGCTTGAACATAGCAATATACAATTTGCCAAATACAGGATTGTTCGGTCCCAGACCTAACGAAATCTAGAGTTACTCCCCTTGACCAGTATGGGACTGATGGGAACCCGGAAGTGTGGTTTTGGATTGGGGTTCGTGCCAAATAATTTTTACGGATGCACAACACAGTTTAGCTAATTAAGTCACTTTTAGAGTAGAAACATTCTCTGTCCTGTGTTAAATAAAATGAAAATAGAGTTGCTCCCCTTGATCAATAGGGGGCTGATGGGAACCAGGAAGTGGTGTTTCCACCATGACACCTTTGAATTGGGTTTTTTACCGAGTGGACATACGTGCACAGCATGGTTGAGCTAGTTAAGTTACTTTTAGGGTGGAAACATTCTCTGTCCTGTGTTAAATAAAACCATCTTAATTTACAACTTAGTCTTGCATTTTCATTCAGTGTTCTGTATTTTATCTGTACATAAAAACCGAACAAGAACAATGAAAAAAAATGTTATATATATTTTCCACACCTCCCACACAAGGACCCTATGCAGAGAAATAAGACCCCTCATTATGGGACCACCTGTTGCCCGTGCGTGTCGACCCGTGATGCTTAACTCTTTGCCTACCAAATTTCCCCCACGGCTGTACCAAAATCTTTTTGGTATTTCTTACCTATTTGATGGGATATTTCAAAATTCAATATCTATTCACTTCAGGCAAAACAAAAGATGGCAGGTGTGTTCACGTAGTGATTTTCAGTGTAAACTAGTGACACTTGCGAAAGTCGCAGAAGCTTACGATAGGATCGGTGGAGAGAGCCGATGTGAGCGGTTTAAAGTAGGCAAAGATTTAAGGATGGAATCCTGGTGGCCGAGCAGTTCATGTCATGCAACACTTCTCTTTTGACCCTTACTTGGGCTAAACAGTCTGTTTTTTGGTTTTTTTAGATATGTATTCCTTGGCTTTTAGTTGATAATAAAGAAATTAATGATAGCAATCATCATTTTGTTAATGTAGAATAATAATTTGAAGATTCAGTTGTCATGTGCAGCCCTCAATGACAGACATATGTAATCCATGTGTCCCTGGGGCGCTACTCAGTTTGACATGCCTACTGTATATGTTAGCTTACAATATAGGACGATATTGTGATGATTTTATATACCACAAAATACAGCATAATAGTTTAGTATAAAAAAAACTCAATGTTGCACGCCTTAGCACAGTTAGGATTCGACAATAAATGTTGAATTATGGCAGAATCGGCGTTTTGATTGCTCAAGCTGGTAAGTAGCGTTTGATTTGTTTGAACATATATAGATAAAGATAAGCCAGAACATTGATAAGTTTTCTATACTTGACTATGCCAGTTCTACTTTTCAACTAGCTGTTTTGGAAGCGCTGTACATTATTTCCTTTTGATCTTGACTGTGTAAGTAGAAGGAATTTACATACAATCTCTAACTAAGTAATCATCATCATCATCATCATCAGATCATGCCAGCGTCACTGATGTTACATGAATATCGCCAACCGTCCCTATCAGTCATCGCACCTGGGATGTCCTCCACGCAGCATCCAGAATCCGCACAGATCTGATTGATATATGCTTTTTTGCTGGTCAACCTACACTGGTATGTCCATGTGAAGGTGTTCACAGGAAAATCACTTAAGAGTTCGTCCTTGCTTCTCCAGCAGTGTCCACCATGTCTTATTCGCCTTAAATGTTTGTGCGATAGGGGCGAGTGGCCGTACAGCTGCTTTCTTGTGGTGAGCTGTTTCCATGATTTGTTCAAGACAGCACGCAGCACCCTTGTGTAACTCTCATCTAGCTCTTTCTCTGTGCGCTTCGTTAGAATTCAGATGGTGTATGGGAATGAGTCTTGCGTCAGTAAAAATGGAGAGAGATAAAAACACTAGTTGGAAGTACAGAGAGAGACTTTTTTTTATTAACAAACCGTTACCAAGGACGTCAGAGTCCAGACGCCAAGAACTTGGGTTTTTTTCTGCGCATGCCCTGAAGGCTCTTCCTGTCCTAAGCTCTCTGTGAGATTGTTATTTTTGTGTCTTTTTTATTTATTAATTTATTTATTTTATTCAATTTTGTTTTGCTTTTGTTTTATTTATTTTTAATTTTATTAATCCCCACAGGTGCAACCGTATAGTAGCACTGATATAGCTACGGCTTAAGAGAATTCTCGTTTTATCTTATCAGAGATTAATTTCTCGTACAGTTTGTTATTTATTTCCTTTTTCTTTTTCTTTTTTAGGATTAACTAGCAAATATATGCACCCTTCAGGTGCAGGTATTTAAGTTTTAATGTAATAAAATATTACAGTAAATTGGAAAGACTTATGAAACTAAATAAGAATGCAATTATTTGAAACAGAGGGGGCATAATCAAAAATAGAATAACTGAAACTTACTCTTCCATCACTCCTGTCTTGCATTGCTAAATTTTCCTGATTTAACTATTCAGTTAAATTAGGAGGTAAAGAATAAAATTAGAGTTATTTTTCTTGTTAATGGATTTCTTCTAAGAATTATCCCGAGATTGTTGCTCATATTTATTAGTATAAAACCGAACAAATAGAAATCAATAATACTAAGCAAATATCTATTAATATCGATTTTTTAAGATCAATATGCAAATTAGCCTTCCTGTTCACACTGTAAACTGATATTTTTTTGTATATATAAATACAATTGCATGTTGTCAGTATGTAGATAAGGCCAACAGTATTGATGTACAACAATTTTATTAATAATTGAGGTTTAAATAAAAAATAAATTCATGGAGAATGTGACGTAAATAATTAAGGGAAATGTGAATTGAGTAGTGATATAGTTTCGGTTACAGGCAGATAAACACACAATCTCTATTATAATAAGATGTATCAAGTCACGTTCGTAATATTAGTAACAGTTTATCTTCGGTTTTTAAGTTACCATATATATTTCTGTGTGTGTGAGTATATATTGTAACGTTACGGCACCAATTCGTAATATGTAACGTTACGGCTTTCTTTTCACTGCACTACATTAGCGATATGTAGCGTACGGTCTTTGTTCTTTCACGGTAACAAATCGTATCTCCGTACGGTCGTTTGTTTACAAATACGGATCTAGCAGTCAGCCTTTTAGCCCCAAAATCCTTCCACACACTTCTTGGTCAAGGAAGTATCGCTTTACGCCCGCCGCGTGCCCTTCGTTACGGCCAATTGACTTTATCTCAACGGGTATCCAGAGGTCAGGGGAATTTCATTGATAAAAAGATTCCCCTAGTATTTTCTCGTCGTAGTAAAAGAAGAATGATAATACCGTGTTTACTTTTCAGAAGTTTATTATATTCAAAACTTCACTATAACTGTTGAGAGAGAGAGAGTCCCTAATAATATCTGCTCTTAATAAGAAATGTATTTTAACTGGATTCAACTTCGAGTTTTTAGTCTTTCGTAAACTTCTCGGGGACAAGCTTTTCTTATGGTCCTTAGCGACAACAGCTTACTAAACTCCGTACGATCACTGTGTCTAAATAATCTTCCAGAAGATTCTTCTTCTGGTATTTTCGAGCTCGTTCCGGACCTAATCGAAGATTCGATTCCTTCGAATCACTCTGGTCAACCAGAGTTCACGAGCCTAAGATCAAAAGGCTCTCTGTAGCCCAAAAGACTGGATTTTTCTTAAACATAAACTTTTTGTCTCCAATCTCTCGTTAAAAAGATTTTATCTTTCTAACTACTTTTTCGGTGATTCTACAAAGACCACCCAGTAATATAAGAGAATCGGTAGTACATTTTTCTAAAGTTTTTTTTCTAAGTCTGGCACAAGGCCACAAATATAGGTGCTGGGCGGCGATTACATAACAATATGTATCATCATCATGTCGCGCAATTAGCACAGATATCCATGACAATCTCTCGCCAACCTTTCCTATCATTCATTTTCCCAGGGAAGTCCTCTGCGCAGCATCTAGCATCTTTGCATAGCTGGTCAATGTAGGTCGTTGATGGGCGGCCCACACTAGCATGTCTGTGTGTTGGCTTCCACAGGAGAACGTCGCTTATGAGCTCATCCTTGCTTCTGTTTGTGAGAGTATATATGAATATGTGGGTATATATGTATGTGTGTGAGTATATATGTATATATGTGTATATGTGTCTGTGTGTGTGCATATATATATTTACCAAACCCTCCGCACGAGCAGGATGCGACACAAGGTCAATTTCTTAAGCGGAGTTTAACAGGTTTGAATTCAGAGTCTTCCTTCTCCTAGACTGGTTACATAGCCATGGTTAAAGAGTCCAGTCTGCCCTGCTATTTATCCATAGCTGGAGGGAAAATTGGATTCATACCTTTCCCAAGGGTATTAGCGCCATGTGAAATGCCAACAGCTTCATCCAGGAATTGAACTCGCGTTGACGAGTCCATTTCCTACGACTCTAACCATTTGACCACGCGCCTCCATGTGTGTGTGCATATATGTATATGCTTGTATATATTTATGTGTGTGTGTATATATTTATGTGTGTGCATATATATATATATATATATAGTGTGTGTATGTGTGTATATAAGTATATGTGAGTGTATTTGTGTATATTCGCAACATCATATCGAAGCTATAATTATCACTAGAGTGAACTCTGAACTTGTTAAATTAACAAAACATACTTTTTATAAAATGTAATAAGCGTGTGAAACTACGGGGCACATATTTGACATTTAAGGACCATATGACCTTTAGGCACCCCTTTTTGAATCTCAATTAAGAAAGGACATGTTTTTCATTTACACCGTCAATATCCGGTTGTTTTAACAGACGATTTTTTAGATTTTTAAAAAATTATAAAACTAACCCCTAACCCTAGCACCGATATGATTGCCCCAACCCTATTGCCTTTATGGCAAGCCCCAACCCTTTTTATCATATGGGTGCTAGAAGACGGTGGCTTAGGGTCTTCATGTCCTGGGAATGACATTAAACTCTATCTGATGGTGAGATTCCAGTTTTGGAGGTTTGGGGGAATGTGGAGCACACCTTCATTACCATTGTTTCCAGATCCACTCTGAACCGGAGTGGTAGTACCTGTTAGGGTCCCATCTATAGGTTAAATAGAAAAACATGAGTTTATAAAAAAATCGAATATCCATTAAGAATGAATTTATTTCACAACTTCGTCGGCATTAAAATGACCCACCAAACCTTTTCTTCGCCTCTGCTTTTTATT
>CM042153.1:105802224-105804724 GCA_023376005.1 Doryteuthis pealeii
CAATCCATCTATCTCTTAATGTATCTCTTATTGTAACAGATTTTGAAAAAGAAAGACTTATTCCAAATTCGTCACCTGACGAATTCACTTATTCAAACAATATGAATATTAACCGTTGCCTTTTTTTATTTTTGTAATAAATATAAATCTAATTTAGTCTATTTCATTTAAATAAATTTTATATATATATATATATATATATATATATATATATATATATATATATATCACTACTACATAGCTTGGAGGAGGCAGCAAAGAATATCGGCCTCTATGTGAACTCCGATAAAACTGAGTTCATGAGTTTCAAAAAGAAAAGAGACATCTCCACACTAGCCGGTAAGCCTCTTAAGCCAGTAGAACAATTCACATACCTAGGTAGCAATATCTCATCCACAGAAAGCGATGTTAATACACGAATAGGAAAGGCATGGTCGGCCACAAACAAATTATCATTAATATGGAAATCTAATCTCACTGACAAGCTAAAGCGACAATTCTTCCAGGCTGTGGTTATATCAGTACTGCTGTATGGCTGCACCACTTGGACCCTAACGAAGCGCCTCGAGAATAAGCTAGATGGGACCTGCACAAGAATGATGCGTGCAGTCTTGAACAAGCGTGGAAGCAGCACCCCACAAGGAAGCAGCTGTATTGCCACCTGCCCCCCATCTCACAAACCATCCGAGTGAGACGGACTAGGCACGCGGGACACTGCTGGAGAAGCAAGGATGAGCTCATAAGCGACCTAACCAACCAACCAACCAACCAACCAACCATTATCTCACTACGTACTAAGACTCTTTTTTTTTCATTTTTATTGGGATATCCAAATTTTGTTTTTGAACTCATTTTTATAAAAAAAAATATTTTAACTCATTTATACCTATTTAACCCAAAGATGGAAAAGTAAGGAAAAAAATTAACAAAGAAAGAGAGAAAAAAAGAATGAAAGAAAGGAAGAAAGCAATTGCAAAAGAAAGAATGAAAGAAAGATCCTAATAGGGACTACTTCTCCCAGTCAGAGTGGACCTGGGAGTAATGGCCATGAAGATATACTCCACACTCTGGAATTGGAACCTCGCCACTAGATGCAGTTTAACATCATACCCAGAACACTAAGCTCCTCAGTCACCGCCTTCTAGCATATATATGATAAAAAGGATTTGCTATTAGAGTAATACGGTTGGGACAATCATATAGGCGATACGGCTTTACGTGACCAGAAGATTGATCGAAAGAGTCTTCCCCGACTGCCCGTCTATCACAAGTAAGAGTCAAAGTTGAGTGTTGCCCGTCATGACTGCTCAGCCACCAGGTTTCTGTCATCGCAACCCATGACCAACAGGTGGCCCTATTGGGGGCGAGTTATCTTACCCTTCTGCAGAGTTGCAGTCGGTGTATTCTTCAGCCCCTAACTGACAGGGCTGATAGTGAGATGAGTTTCAATCACAAACGCAGAGTGTTCACCATTCCATATCACGATAATAAGTGAAATGGCTGCTGCTGCTGCTGCTGCTGCAAGACATACCCCCATCTGTTCACCGCCTGCGCGGCGGCAATTTTATATCCGAAGGATCATTCTGCTGAACTCTGTAAATAAATGTGTGCATACATATAAGCATGAAAAAGTTTCATTTAATTTTTGCAGTGATGATTGAATCAGCATTTTTATTGGTTTATGACTTTTGGGTCTGGTGGGCGTCATTCGCGTTAGTTTGGTTAGAACACGAGCATTGGTCGACTGAAATCTTTTAAAATCCATTGAGTAAAGAGTCAAAAAAGAGAAAGAAATTGAAAAAAAAGAAAGAAATTGAAAAGGATAGAGGGAAAGAAGGAAAGAAAGAAATTGAAAAAGAACGAAAAATTGAAAATGGAAAAGTAAGAAAGAAAAAAATTAACAAAGAAAGAGCAAAAGAAAGAATGAAAGAAAGAAGAAAGGAATTGAAAAAGAAAGAACGAAAGAAAGAAGGAAAAAGAAGGGAAGAAAGAAATTTAAGAAAAAAAGAATAAAAGAAAGAAAGACAGAAATTGAAAAAGAAAGAAAGAAATTGAAAACAAAAGAAAGAAAAAAGAAAACGAAAAAGAAAGAAAGAAAGAAAGAAAAAAGAAAGAAAGAAATTGAAAAAAAAGAGAGTAAGAAGGAAGAAAAAGTGAAAAAGAAAGTGACAAAGAAAGTGAAAAAGAAAGCAAGAAGAAAAAAGATATTGAAAAAGAAAGAAAGAAAGAAAGAAACTGAAAAAGAAAGAAATTAAAAAAAGAAAGAGAGTAAGAAAGAAAAAATTTTAAAAAGGAAGTGAGAAAGAGAGAAATCGAAAACGAAAGAAAGAAGAAAAAAATTTTAAAAAAGAAAGAAAGAAGAAAGAAATTGAAAAAGAAAGAGAGAAAGAAAGAAATTGAAAAAAAGAAAGAAGGTATGCTGAGAAGTTGAAGAGAGAATAAGTTGAATACGAAGAGAAATCTGAAAATAAACAGAGACGACAAAGTGATACGAAGAAAA
>CM042153.1:105809724-105837224 GCA_023376005.1 Doryteuthis pealeii
TGATCGTCTGTTTATAGACTGGATCTCTCTGGTGACCGTAAAAAATATATAAACAAATGTATGTATTAAATAGTTTAAACACCGCACCTTAAACGGCAGCTGTCAAATGACCGAGAGGTTAACGGATCGGAATGAGGAAAAGTCAGTCGGATTTTGCTCCTGGTCAGAGGTAGTTGTTGTGTCTAGCCACATTGAAGAGACGTGAAACATCGAAACACGGTGTTTGTGGATAACTATATATATATATATATTCCTACAACCAATGGTTATTGCCTCCCACTTCTAATTCCTTGCTACTACTCGTTCTCGTTAAAAACGAAACACGAAACCATACCATCGTTTCCTACCTGATGATGCCAAACTGTATTGCCGAAAGCGCTCGTTTTGAAACCTTTGGTGGACTGTTATACCAGGTACACCCCGACACCAGAACGATGGCCCGAGAATTGAAATGGATCAACCAAAAACTTGTCCGACAGGAATTGTCTGTACAGTTCAACAAAACTTATATATATATATATATATATATATATATATGTGTGTGTGTGTGTGTGTGTGTGTGTGTGTGTGTGTGTGTAAAAGTATCCAATTGACTGGTATGTTGGTGATAATTCTATTTTAGATCAGCAGTATCTCCTGTACACCCACAATGCATGCTCAGGTTGATGCATATTTATACATTTATACAAGGATTTTTACAAATTTCTAAGAGAGCTCAATGTATGATAATTGATAAATTGATTATATACAGAGCAATATTTACACTTTCAATACGATAGAATATATATATATATATATATATATATATATATATATATATATATATATATATGTGTGTGTGTGTGTGTCTGTGTGTAATATTAAAAAAGGGGATTCGACAAACAGGAATATTTCTTTTATGTTATTTATTTTTTAATTGATCTCAACTAGTTTCGACTTCAGGTCATCGTCAGGAGAAAAAATGACTAGTCACGAAAAATTATTTTCAGAAAAAAATGTACAGTCAAACGTGACAAGTTCGTTTGTTTAGTGGAAACAATCTTCTGGTTAATTTCGTTTGGATTTTATATATATATATATATATATATATATATATATATATATATATGGTGGAGATGGGAGGAACACAAGAACAAAATTCATTGAAACGACTGGTGATGCCGATCTCAACGCTCAAGCGAAATATATCCTACACACTTTTGTCTCAGTTCCTCACATCTCCACCACCACATTCTGTTGGATTCATTCCAATCCACTTTCCACACACACACACACATGTATATATATATATATATATATATATATATATATATATATATATATTATTATAGGTGTATTTTGGCAGCATTTATCTTTTAAACATGTATTAAAGTCGAGTTTAATACAACATATATATATATATACTAGTAAATATATGCACCCTTCGGGTGCAAGTATTTAGGTTTTGATGTAATAAAATATTGTATCAAATTAGAAACTATTTAGAAAATGATAAACTGAGGGGGTATAATCGAAAAATAGAACAGCTTTAAATCTAACTCTTCCATCATTTTGCATCACTCCCGTCTTTCGTTTTTCTTAATTTATCTATTTAGTTAGATTATGAAGTATTTAATAAAATTACAGTTCTTTCGTCTTGTTTATGGATTTCTTTTAAGATTTATCGCCGAGATTTTTGCTCAGATTCGTTAAGAGAAAACCAAACAAATAGAAATCAATAATACTAAGCATGTATTTATTAAAATTCAAATTCTTAATATCAATATGCAAATTAGCCTTCTCGTTCACACTGTAAACTGCTATTTTGTTGAATATATAAATATACTTACATGTTATAAGTATGTAGAGTAATCCAACACTATCAATTAGGTATAACAATATTATCACTAATTCAGGTTTAAATAAAAAATAAATTCATGGTGAACATGACGTCAATAACTAAGGGAATTGTGACTTGAGTAGTGATTTAGTTTCGGTTACAGATAGACAAGCACACAATTTCCATTATAATAAGATATATATATATATATATATATATATATATATATATATATATATATATAGGATTAATCTAAGAAAGCTGTGTATATACGTACATATATAAATCAATGTGTAAATGTACTGTTTTTTCAAGAGATTTATAACTGACTTTCCCTGCTTGATTCTTATTTAAAGGCTGTGTATGTTATTAATTGTTATTAATTGTCTAAAGTATTGCTTTGTTTTTGTCGCTAAAGTGACGCTAAATAACGCTGGTGGTTATTTCGTAAGATATAAATTATATTTTTTGAATGTATCAAACGTGCAGGCAAAAGTGATTTAGAAAAAAAGTTCTATTTAAAGCTTTTTGGATCGTTATCACTGGTTTAATAATTAATTCTATTAATTGAGCGTTATTTAGATTTTATATATTAAATTTTAAGAATTTAATTTTTTTATATTATTGTTGGCATGAAGTGTTTTTACGTTATTAACTAAAATATTTCTATATGCATATGTATATGCATATATGCTAACAGACATGCACCGAGTTTTTTGTGGCGGAAGTGAAACTACAACATAATTTTTTTTTTGCAACATCAAGGATTTCATTTGGAATTCATATCACAGGACTATAAAAAAATTTAAATAAAAAAAATAAAAAATAAAAATCTGTTTTCAAATGCCTTTAAAGTAATAAAGAATTCATCATTCGCATCTGATGAGTCGAGAGAGTTAGACAATTTGTCTTAGCTCCCTGAAATAGACTATTATGCTAAATCTCTAAGTCTTTTGTTATTTCTTTACTTATATATTTGCTCTGTGACTCTAACATTAAGAGCACACATTGAGCTCTCAAACTGCGACAGGTTTTTTAAATAAAACTCTTGTGTCGTAAGAAAGATTTCTTGGAACGTTAATTATTTTTCAGAATACTAAACTGCTGAGTTTGAAGCTGTATTTATCAAGATAGAAATGAACAATGAATGGAACGTTAATTTTTTTCAGAATACAAGGTGTGTCATAAAAGTGCTGAGTTTGAAGATATATTTACCAAGATAGAAATGAACAATAAATGGAACGTTAATTTTTTTTTCAGAATACAAGGTGTGTAAAAAAAAGTATAGATTTTCAAGCTGTATTTACCAAGATAGAAATGAACAATGAATGGAACGTTAATTTTTCAGAATGCAAGGTGTGTAAAAAAAGTACCGAAAATCTCGATACTTTTTGACACACCATGTATTTGGTATAAAATTAATCTATCATTGGTAGGAGTTAACTCTTTATAAAAAACGCCTTTTTACTTAAAAAAAATTGGTAGGAGTGTACATATTCATGAATAAGATTATACACACATACACACACATTTTAAAATAAAACTCAATATCTGATGACGCTATCCTCATAGCGAAACATATCAATTTAATTTTCCGTATTTCTTTCCTTTTCTGATTTCATCGGATTTTATTACAAAACTTCCCATCATCATCATCATCATCATCATCATCATTGATAATATGATCGTCCTCGTGCTTCGTTTGGTTTATTTGTTTAACGGCATATCAACTCCTTAGGGTCGCCCTCTCGACTGGGACAGAAAAATACACCGACTGCACCTCTGCAGAGACGTAAAATCCCCCCCCCCAATGAGTAAGTGGCGACCCGTGATGCTTAAAGATGGAATCTTGGGGGCTGAACAGGCTATGACATCCAACAGTCCACCTTTGGCCCTTACTTAGGCTAGACGGGCGGTCAGTGAGGCACCCTCTGATCAATCAGCTGGTCACGTCAATCCCTAGCACCTATATGATTGTCCCGATCCTACTGCTCTTATGTCAAACCCCAACACGTTTTGTCATATATGTGCTAGAAGATGGTTGAGGTTCTTAGTGTCCTGGGTATGAGGTTAAATTTTGGAGCTCTGGGGATTGTGGAGTACCCCTTCATCGCCATTACTCCCAGATCCACTCTACCTCTTAACTGTTAGATTCCCATCTATGCGTTAAATAGATCAAAAATGAGTTTTAAAAATGTGTTTAAAAAATGTTGGCTATTTCCTATAACTCCAACATAAACAAAGGGGAACCACTCTTGACTGACAAATTATTTATTTATTTATTGATCTACTAGGAAAAAAGAAGATGGGGTTAGGGTTAAGGCTAGGGTTTAGGGTTAAGGTTAGGGTTAGGGTTTAGGGTTAGTTTAATGGGAAAATAAATAAATAATTTATCAGTCAAGAGTGGTTCCCCTTTGTTTATGTTGTAGTTATAGGAAATAACCAGAATTGTTTTTAAATTCCGTAAAAGCCAACCAAGCAACCAAACTTCATTGCCATTTTTGATTGATGTACGAGTTGATAAAACCAAATGAATATATTTACGTGTTAACGATTGGCTTACAAATCATATATAGGGTGATCCAAAAAGACAGACTTTTTTTTTAAAGTCAGGTCTGTTTTAGGGGGTCACCCTATATATATATATATATAATATATATATATATATATATATATAATGTTGTTTTGGTTCCAACGGGAGAAAATTTAATATTTTATAAAAATGAAGGTCCGCAAAATGTATTATGTTCTCAGAAAAAATGTTTAAAATTGTTTTTATCTTACATATGCGACACGTGTTTCTGATCTGTTGTCTTCTTCAGGCATTGAGTTATTATTTTGGCAGAATATGTCCGATATTTGATAGGTTGAGTGTGTTTCTGCAACTTTTCTATTATAATGGCTGTTTAATAACGGTTGAACGCTACGTTATTTTTTTCAATCCTTGCGTGCGATTTGCGCGTGACTGCGTGCGACTTGCGCGCAAAAATTGAGATAAAAATGATGTAACGTTCCACAATCTTTGCGCGCAAGTCGCACGCAGGTCACGGCTAGGTAATAAATTCATTAACCGAGCTTTCATTACTCTTTTATTAGATATAGTTCATAAGATGTTCATTTGATATGTTAGGTGTGTGTGTTTGAAATTTGTTTTTTGTTCTAGAGATTTCTGTGCATATATATATATATATATATATATATAATATATAGCTGTGCATATATATATATATATATATATATATATATATATATATATATATATAGCAGGGTGAGCCAAAAAAACAGGCCTGACTTTTTTTTTTAAAGTCTGTTTTTTTGGATCACCCTATATTATCATTATCATCATCATCATCATCATTTTAAGCTGTAAAATTACATCATGATCATGACGATGATGATGATGATCATCATCATCACTTTAATCAGCGATATAACTAGCATTATCATCATCATTTCTATAATCAATAACATAATCATTATCAGCGCATCAGCACTTATTAAAAAACGAAAAAAAAGTAAATAACAAGTCCCACAGAAAGCACAGAATTCTTATTAGATCACTGAAGTTAAGCTGCGATGGGCTGGTTCGGTAGTTAGATGGGTAACCACTTAAAAACAACAAGCACTGTAAGCCACCTTGGGCTTTGTGCTAGACTATACAAACCTTGGTAAATAACAAGTCCACTGAAATTGCAGATTTCTTATTAGATCCCTGAAGTTAAACAGCTTGTTTAGTACTGTAAAGCTCGTAACTCGGAAAACGTTAGTTGGGGGAACTCAACGCACACTCTATCATGAATCGATATAATTGCTTTCAAATTATTAGTCGGAAGAATTGTTACTTGAAGCTCTGATAGTTTACAAATTATTTATTAGATACTTGAAACCATATAATTGATTGAAAACTAGACTTGCTTCAGCAAGGAATAACTCAAGGGTTGATATACCGCAAAACTAATTAACTAACTAACTGAGTGGTGAGGCTCCAGTTCTAGAGCTCTGGAGAATGTCGAGCACTCCCGGATCTCCATTACTCCCAGGTCAACTCTGACCCGGAGAGGTAGTACCTGTTAGAGTATCATCTATGGATTAGATAGATCATAAATGAGTTTGAAAAAATGTGAATGGCCAACAAGAATGAATAAGTATTATCTGCGTTATTCGGACTATTGTTCTCATCTTTATTGTTATCTGTACAACGTTTCGGCCGATATGCCCTCCGGTCTTCTTCAGGTATTTCTTGTCGGACTCGGGAACTTTCTTTTCGGACCCGGGAACCTTCTTTTCGAACTCGGGAACTTTCTTGTCGTAATCGGGAGCCATCAAAGAACTTTGAATCTAACCCTTTATTCAGTCCACGGGGATATCCTGTTCTCATTAACACAACTCCTACCCCAGCTATGGTTAGCGGAATGAGAACAGGATATCCCCGTGGACTGAATAAAGGGTTAGGTTCAAAGTTTTGTGATGGCTCCCGATTACGACAAGAAAGTTCCCGAGTTCGAAAAGAAGGTTCCCGAGTCCGAAAAGAAGGTTCGCGAGTCCGACAAGAAATACCTGAAGAAGGCGGGAGGGCATATCGGCCGAAACGTTGTACAGATAACAATAAAGATGAGGACCCCTAATGCAACCAACGTGGCCTAATCCCAAATGCAACCAATCTAGCCTAACCCCTAATGTAACCAACCTAGCCTAACTTCAATGCTACCAGCCTAGCCAAATCTCAATATAATTTACCTGTCCTAACCCCTAATGCAACCAGCCTTGCGTAACCCCTAATGTAAACAACCTAGCCTAACCTCAATACTACCAGCCTAACCAAATCCCAATATAATCGACCTGGCCTAACCCCTAATGCAACCAACGTGGCCTAATCCAAAATGCAACCAACCTAGCCTAACCCCCAGTGCAACCAACCTAGCCTAACCCCCAAATGCAACCAATCTTACTTAACCCTTAAAGTTATAATGTTAAAAGGGTCTCATATGCCATAAAATACAGTAGATTGATTAGCAGCCAATAATCTTTCTTTTTTTCTTCAGTTATCCAGAATTTATAAAGCAGTTGATCATTACGAGGTTATTGATCAGTATGCTTAAATATCTGTTAAATATAATGTTGTTTTAACTTTTGTTGGGGGAGGAGAGAGCAATCAAAAGAAAGAGAGTGGTACGAGAGAGAGAGAGAGAGAGGGAGAAGAGAGAGAAAGAGGGGGGAGAAAGAGAGAGAATGGGTGAAAAGAGGTTGTTTTGTAAGGAGAGAGGGGTCTGTGGGAGAGTTTAGAGAGAGAAAGAGAGAGAGAGGGGGGGGAGAGAGAGAGAGAGAAAGAAAGCAGGTTTAACAGATACTTAAAATATTGATCGATGACATGTTTTCTAGGTTAACATGACGTTATTTTTTCAGTTAAGTAGAGAGAAGATAGTGGAAAGAGAGAGAGAGACAGAGAGAGAGACAGAGGAGGAGGGATAGGGAGGAAAGGAAGAGAGAAAGAGTAAGGGAGTTGAAAAGAAAAAGGTGATATAAGAGTGAGAGTGTGTGTGCGTGTTGGTGTGTGTGAGAGAGGGGGGGGAGAGAAAGAGAATAGAGAGCTAGCTTGTCTGAGAAAGACTAAGTGTTCAGAGAGAGAGAGAGAGAGAGAGAGAGAGAGAAGAGGAGAGGAGAGAGGTAGAGTGTGTACAAATGGGAAAGAAGAGAGAATGACAAGCACGGAAAGAGGAAGAAAAAAAAACAAAGAATAACGTCTGAGAACGTGTGAGAGAAGAAATATATCGCGAAAAGACAGAAAAAGAGAGAGAGAGTAAGAGATAGCAGCCTGGGGGAGTAAAATGTGTGAAGAAAAAAATATGGATTCAAGAAAGAAGAAAGAAAGAAGGAAGAAAAGAAGAAAGAAGAGAGTACGTTAAAGAAAGAAAGAAAGAAAGAAAGAAAGAAAGAAAAAAGGAAAAAAAGAAAGATACGTTCAAAGAAAGAAAGAAAGAAAGAAAGAAAGAAATATGTTCAAAGAAAATGAAAAGGGGTCGCTTGAAAGTGGTAGATACCTAGCGAATGAAATTAAGAAAAAGAATGTAAATGCTAGTGCGTATGTGTGTGTGTGTGTGTGTGTGTTGAGAGAGAGAGAGAGAGAGAGAGAGAAAGAGAGAGAGAAGAGAGGTGGGTAGTGAAATGTGTGAAGAAAGAAAGAAAGAAAGAAAGAAAGAAAGCGTCACAGACAAAATGAAAAAAGGCAGCTTGAAAGTGGGAGATAGGAGGTACAGAAAAAGTTTGCGAGATCAAGTGTGTGTGTGTGTGTTTGTTGTGTGTGTGTGTAAGAAAGAGGGAAAGAGAGACAGACAGAGAGAGAGACAGAGAGACAGAGAGAGAGATAGAGAGAGGAGACAGAGACAGAGGAGAGTGAGTGTGTGTGTGTGTGTTTGAGAGAGAGAGAGTGAGTGTGTTGTGTTGCGTGTGTGTGTGTGTTTGAGAGAGAGAGAGACAGAGAGACAGAGAGACAGAGAGAGAGAGAACGAATGGAAAAGAAAAAGAGATAACTTGTTAGGTAGAAACGGAAGAAAAGAGAGACCGTCTGAGAAAGTGTGAGGGAAATAAAGAAATATTCCGCGAAAAAGACAGAACAAAGAGAGAGGACCAAAGATGTACATTTGAAAGAAAGAAAGAAAGAAAGAAAGTTTAAAAAAAGAAAGAAAGAAAGAAAGCCTGCTAAAGAGAATTTTAAAAAGGGGTCGCGAGGAAGTGGCATATAGCTGGCGAATGAGAGTTAAAGAAAACCAACTCGTGAGCGTATGTGTGTATGTGTTTGTCTGGTAGTGTGTGTGTGTGTGTGTGTAAGAGAGAGAGAGAGAGAGAGAGAGAGAGAGAGAGAGAGAGAGAGAGAAAGGTGTAGGGGGCGCATGTGAGTAACCTCGCGTAGGTCGTGTGTTGTTCTTTTTCACGTCTGTCTTGCCTACTCGAGTCTAAATTTAATCGACTTTAAATATTTTCCCTACAAGTAGAATGATCGATATGGTTTTAATCAATTTCAAAACAACTTTTATTCAGCCTCGTCTTTTTCACTCAAAACCAGACGACTAAAAATTTCAAATTCATTTAATCTCGTGCGTTTTATCGTTCAAGGGCGCCCATATCCCTCATGACACATGGGTTTACATCGCAGTTTTTAACTAGATCATCATCATCATCATCAATGCCTGTTGTCAGCACGGATTCCTTGATTCTTTCCCCTCCCCCTATCTGTCTCTCTCTACCTCTCCCTATCGCCATCCGTACCCTATCGACCATCGTTTTTTGGTGAGTCCCCTAGACGGCATCAAGTGTCCATACAAAGTCGATGAATGTACATATTTACCAACCCCTCCGCACGAGCAGGATGTGACGCAATGTCAATTTTTTAGGCGGAGTTTAACAGGTTTGAATTCAGAGTTTTCCTTCTCCTAGACTTAGTTGCCATGGCTGGAGGGAGGGCAGATGGATGCCTACCTTTCCCAAGGGTATTAGTGCTATGTGAAATGTAGGTAGCCTCGTCTTGGATTTGAACTTCGAGTCCATTTCCTACGATTCAAGCCATTACACCACGCGCCTTGATGGATGTAAATAATCCAATTTTTGTTTGGTTTGTGTGTTTTGTTTTACGGCATATCAACCTCAGTGGGTCATTTAATGCCGACAAAGTTTTGAAATAAATTCATTCTTAATGGATACTCAATTTTGTTTATAAACTCATGCTTTTTCTATTTAACTTATAGATGTGACCCTAACTGGTACTACCACTCCAGGTCAGAGTAGAATAGGGAGCAGTGGTGATGAAAGGGTGCGCCACATTCCCCAGACATCCAAAACTGGAATCTCACCATCAGATAGAGTTTAACATCATTCCCAATACACGAAGACCCTCATCCACCGTCTTCTAGCACCCATATGATAAAAAGGATAGGGGTTTGTCATAAAGGCAATAAGGTTGGAACAATCATATAGGTGTTAGGACTTGACGTGACCAGCCGATTGGTCGGAAGGGGCCTCTCCGACCGCCTGTCTAGCACAAGTAATGACCAAAGTGGAGTGTTGCATGCCATGGACTGCTCAGCCACCTAAGTTCCATCCTTAAGCATCATGGGTCAGCACCCACGACCAACAGGTGGCCCCATTGGGGAGACTTATCACTCTGCAGAGGTGGAGTCGGTGTATTCTTACGCCCCACCGATAGGGCTGTTCAACTTTATGTCACATTCCAAAACTGAGTTGCGCGGGAGGGGGGTTAATATTGTACTTGAATCGGTTTAATATCTGTCATCTATGCATATATAAAGGGCAGTTGTGTCTATCTGTATGCCCGGAGGAAACTATGAAAATAAAACAATTAACGACAAAGTAAATATATATATAAACATTCACTGTCATCATATCTTGGTTTTTGAGCAAAAATAATGAAGATTTGATTTATATTCGTGAAGATAATTGAAAAATAAAATTTAAATGGATTTTTTTTATTTAATGTTGTAAATAGTAAACATTAATTTTTCTTTTCGGTTTGGCTGGATCAGCACCAGGTCTTTTTCACAGGGGGATTTTAATGGGATATCCTGTGGGAAACCAACTCCCGCTTCAGTAATAATGGATCTATGAGAATAATTTTTTTTAAATCCCCCCTCTACCCAAGCAATGCTGGGTAGCCGCTTCTAGTCATAATCAAAGCATGCTGATGGCAAAGATTTTCATCCAGTGTCCACACAGATATCATGAATGTAGATTTTTGCTGGTCAGCTCACACGGGTGTGTCCATGTGTACGAGTCCATCGGAGAACGTCGCTTATGAGTTTATCCTTATATCTTCAGCAGTGCCCAGCATATCTTGCTCGTCTTACTTGGATGGTTTGTGAGATGGGAGGTAAGTGGCCATAGAGTTGTTGTCTTGTAGAGGTGCTGCTTCCAGGATTTGTCCAAAAGAGCAGATCATCATTATCAAAACGCGTTGACAGATTCCCATCCAGTGTCCACCCAGAGATTATGAACGTAAGTTTTTGCTGGACGACCAACACTAGTGTGTCCGTGTGTACAAGTCCATCAGCATTTTTGTATGGTTCCCATTATAAGAATAAAATGTGTGATTCTTATAGAGTAACCTTCTAACGTAGGTGAATAATATACATAAATAAATCCGAGCAAAGAAGTATAACATAACAACAATACAGACTTTATTATCTGAGCACGTGGATATGACTTTATACATGACAAGATGCAAAACAGTCCTTTGGAAGTACGAAAGAGTTCATAAAGAATATGAGAGTTGTGGGGGGGGAGGCAAAGCCTCCCACTTAATGGACAGAGACACCACGCGTCTAGTCCATTGTTTGTGTGTGCCAGACCAAGAGAAAGAGAGAGAGAGAGATAAATATTCCCGGATCGCTGCTTAAATACACAGCTAGTAGTGTCACCTATTGGCGAAACACTCATGGTAAGGGAAGATAACCCGTTTGGACAGACACAAGTCCATCCCAACAGGGGCAGATAATCGCTATACCATCTTTTTTTCTCCAGTTGTTTCGTTAAAGTTTAAGTAGTGCAACCATACAATAGTACTGACATGGGTAAAGCTTGGAGGAATTCCCGTTTTATTTATATCAGAGATATCAGATTTCCATATGATCGTTAACCTGTCTGAAGCAGTTTATGCTTAATTTGTGCGTATGATGACATCGCTTGTAGCAGATGAGTTATTGCTATAAATTGCTTTACTAATTTCTGAGGCTTGTAATTTAATGAAGAATAGCTAGATTAACTATACAAGATGATATGACGATTTTTTGTTTGTAAATAATATTTTCGTAAAATTCTATACGTTAGATAACTTTAAATATATATATCAAAATAGGTCCAGAAGAAAGCGGCGGCAACAAAGCACTGGCAGATCAACATCTTCAGGGACAGCCTTTACATGCGACATCTATTGTCGAGAATGTTTTTTTGAATATTGAACTTTACAGTTACAGGAGGCGCTGTAACTTCAGGGGCGCAAGAACTATATAGTCTTCCGAGACTGCAAGGTCGATGTATATTAAAATAAAATAAAAACTTTATAAAAATCAATGATACCGGGCATGTATTTACTGAAACCTGCTTTAAAAAGCGCTATGGACCATCTAAGATTGTGTCCTTCCTTTGTGACTATATATATAATACAGCGTTGTATAATCTATGCATATATAAAGGGAAGTTGTGTGTATATGTATGTCAGGAGGAAACTTCAAAAACAATTGGTGGACATTGCGGTTCCAGCAGATCACAGGGCGAAGCTGAAAGAAAACGAAAAGATGGACAAATACCTGGACCTTGCCAGAGAATTGAAAAAGCTGTGGAATATGAGGGTGAAAGTGATACCAATTGTAGTTGGTGCACTTGGAACGGTCCCAAAAAAACTTGGAAAAAAGACTGGAAGATCTGGAAATCAGAGGAAGAATTGAGACCATCCAGACAACTGCATCCAGCATTGCTAGAATACTCAGAAGAGTCCTGGAGACCCGAGGAGACTTGTTGTCACCCAGCCTCCAGTGAAATACCATCAGCTAATGCTGGTGTGAAAAATCAAAAGGAGTGATAATAATAATAATAATAATAATAATAATAATAATAATAATAATAAAACAGAATCACTTATAATTGCTGCACAAAATAATGCCATAAGGACAAACTACATCAAAGCAAAAATTGATAAGACCCAACAAAATAGTAAATGTAGACTTTGCGGTAAGAGAGATGAGACTGTAAACCATATACTCGGCGAATGTAGCAAACTAGCACAACGAGAATACAAAACTAGACACGACTGGGTTGGGAAGGTGATCCACTGGGAATTATGCAAAAAATTAAATTTTGACCACACAACAAAATGCTATATGCATAAACCAGAATCTGTTCTTGAGAACGAAACGCATAAAATTCTCTGGGACTTTGAGATAAAAACGGATCACCTTATCCCAGCAAGAAGGCCAGACCTAGTGTTGATAAACAAAAAAGAAAGAACTTGTCAACTGGTGGATTTTGCAGTGCCAGCAGATCACAGGGTGAATTTAAAGGAAAATGAAAAAATAGACAAATATCTGGACCTTGCCAGAGAACTGAAAAAGTTATGGAATATGAAAGTGAAAGTGATACCGATTGTGGTTGGTGCACTTGAAACAGTCCCAAAAGGATTAGAAAAGGGCTAGGAAAGCTTGGATATCAGAGGAAGGATTGAAACCATTCAGAACACTGCACTGCTGCAATCTGCCAGAATACTCAGAAGAGTCCTGGAGACCTGAGGAGACTTGCTGTCACTCAGACTCCAGTGAAAGACCATCAGCTAACACTGATGTGAAAACTCAAAAATAATAATACGAGTCACCTTATCACAACCAGAAGACCAGACCTAGTATTGATTAACAACAAAAAGAGAACTAGTAAACTGGTAGATTATGCAGTTCCAGCAGATCAAAGGGTGAAGACTTAAGGAAATGAAAAGATAGACAAATACTTGGACTTTGCTAGCATGAATAGAACAAAACGTCCTTGGCATAAAATAACCCAACAAGAGTTGACATGCTGTAAAATCGAAAAAACAAATAAACTCAACCAACATAAAGAGCCCATTTGGCCCTACTATTTTACATATAGCTGGCAAGAGCATAGCTGGATTCATACCTTTCCCAAGGATATTAGCGCTATTATCACACCTACCATCAGCTCCTAGATACTTTACCGCACATATCAAATTACCCAAGCTGTACTACTCATGCGCTTTGGCGAAGATCAATATCGAACCCGGAACCTTACGATTCCTAGGCAAATTCTCTAGCAACTAAGCTAACCGGTGCTTTATTATACAGGAACTATAAACAAGTCAGCAGGGTGGCCTATTGTCTGTATCAGCCGAACAGCGAGAGTCTATCTCTAGACCAGGGATATTGTTTTTGCTGAGGTGGAGCACCACACTAATCATCAGCTCCTCACTTTACCAACAAATCCAAGCTATGGGTTTGAGTTTGAGTTTTGTTTAACGGCATATCAACCTCTGTGGGTCATTTAATGCCAAAAAGGTTATTTTGGATTTCAGTATTTAAAGTAGTGGTTCTATGGAGATAATTTCCAAGCTATGGTACTGATACACTAATTTGGCGATGGTCGATAACGAAATCGGAACCTTATGGTTCCTGGTTGGACGCTCTACTGACTGAGCTAAACCGGCCTCTTTCTTCGATCAGTGCGGTAAAGTGGGGAGTTGAGGGTAGGTGTGACGCTCCACCTCAGACTCAAAAACAATCATGCTGAAAGTACCGGTTCCCGCTAAGTTAAACGGCGATTAAGTAAAGTAAAGTCGTCGGTGCGGCCTAATGTCGGTATCAGCCAATCAGCGAGGGAGTCTATCCCCTTTTCACTAGCGCTAGACCAAGGAGATTGTTTTTGCATCTGAGGTGGAGCGCCACAGCTACCATCAGCTCCTTACTTTACCGCACAGATCACTGTGCTACTCATACGCTGAGTTGGCGAGGGCCGGTATCGAACTGGAAACCTTGTGGTTTCTAGCCGAACGATACTTAGGTGACCATTTAAGTAAACCGAATATAAAGATGGCTTGATTTTGCATTAAATGTCCCGAAAAATAAAACAACCAACAAACCAAACAAAAAGAATATCACTGCTAGTGTAAAGGGGATAGACTCCTTCTCTGCCCGGCAGATACCGACAATAGACCACTCGGCCTACTTTACTTCACTGGAACTATAACGAATCAATATTTCTATTGTTATTTGTAAAGTGGAATGTATAGTTTATTTCAACGAGTGAGATTTTGAGATCAATCAATGGCGCTGTAAAGACCGTGGGAATTTGTGACAGGTGCCCGAGTTGACAAAATATAATTAACAAACGAAAAAGATTTTGAATTGATTGAATTCGAAGTAGCAATTATAATTCCTATAATCAACATTGATTAACAAACTAGCTTAGTATTTACTAGCAGCGGCTACCCGGCGTCAACTGGGTAGAGGGAGATTTTTTTTAAGTTAGTCCACAGATCCATTATTACTGAATATTTAAGTTGAATCTCGTGGGATGCCCATTCAAATCCCTATGTAAAAAAAAAAAAAAAAAAAGACCTTGAATTGATCCAGCTACTCTGAAAAGAAATGTTAATGTCTACTATCTAAAATATTAAATGAAAAAAATCCATGCTGTTATCATTTAAATTTTATTTTTTAATTATCTTCATGAATATAAATCAAATCTCTATTACTTTTGCTCAAAAACCAAGCCCTGGCGATATTTAATGTATATATATATGTTTACTTTGTCGTTAATTGTTTTATTTTCGAAGTTTCTTCGGGACATACATATACACACAACTATATGTATAGATTACTCGGCTGAATCAAAAGTTTTGCAATAATTTGGTACGTGCTAGTTTGCGGCGCGCGTATATCACTTGACTGAAGGACTTCAATCCGTTTTTAGGTACATAATGTGGTTGGTAGTAACGTGGTAGTTGAAGATCAATGAATGAAACGATGTTTTTTCTTCAAAGTAAGAGGTGTGCGCAAAAAAATATGGAGACTGAAGCTGTATTTGCCAAGAGAGAAATGAACAATGAATGAAACGATAATTTTCTTCAAAATTATTAGATGTGTTCAAAAAGTATGGAGACTGAAGCTAAGCTGTATTTACCAATAGAGAAATGAACAATGAATGAAACGTTAATTTTCTTCATAAGAGTCTCCTTCACTCCGTTTGTGATTTAAAGGCCGCACAGATGAACGCGCAATGTATTCGGAAACTTATGCTTTGCGAATGTGATTCCCCTAAGCATAAAATAACTCTAAACGTGTTGATATGCCATTAAAATCAGTCAACCACTGAATCAATTACTGATTAAACGATTTAGTGCTAATTTTAAAAAAGAAAGAAAATAAAGCCAATCTCGATAAATTTGACCAGTAGTTTTTGATAATTGTAATATCTTTTCTACACACCAGACATTTCTTGAACTTGAAAACTCATCTGACCTGGAATAGTAGAATCTGTTAAGGCCCCAATGGATTAAAAAGAGGGTTTGATTCCAAGTTCTGTGAAGGCTCCAGAATGTGACAAGAAAAACCTATCTATCTATCTATCTATCTATCTCACTTTCCATATCTATCTATCTATCTATCTATCTCAGTATGTTCACATCTATCTATCTATCTATCTATCTATCTATCTGTTCATTATCTATCTATCTATCTATCTATCTCAGTCTGTTCATATCTATCTATCTATCTATCTATCTATCTATCTTTCTATCTCAGTCTGTTAATTATCTATCTATCTATCTATCTCAGTCTGTTCATAATCTATCTATCTATCTATCTATCTATCTCAGTATGTTCATATCTTTCTATCTATCTATCTATCTATCTATCTATCTCAGTCTGTTCATTATCTATCTATCTATCTCAGTATGTTCATATCTATCTATCTATCTATCTATCTATCTCAGTATGTTCATATCTACCTATCTATCTATCTATCTCAGTCTGTCCATATCTATCTATCAATCTCATTCTGTTCTACTACTTGTTCTTGTTTACAAATTCAACGACTTGGTTAAATCCCCAAGTTCATGTTTCCAAACCGCTTGGAGGAATACTGACAGACGCCATTCGTGCTTGCCTCGGTCGATCGCCTTAGTTCACTCTCAAAAATTAAACTCTTTTCCCGCCAATCTCAGTCACGTGATATCCTAAGCGAATCAGATCACCACGTCCAAGTAAATAAAGGGTCAAATGCTGTCAATTAAAACACTAGTTATTTTCCATGACTCTCCTAACGAATTACCAGTTAGCTTCCTTATACGATGGTTACGCTACTATCCATTTTGTAACAAATAGTAGGACAGACTGGGCGATTTAACTATGCTCAGGCAACCAGTCTAGGAGAAGGAAGACTCAGCTTTACCCTTCTAAGAAAAATTGATCTGTACTGAAACTACATCATCATCAACGTCACATTTCTCTTTTTTATTTACGTTATATTCTCAATGGTTATTAAATAATCACTATTTAATCTTAATTAGTATCTTAATTATTAACAATGACTCTATTAAGGTCTAGCTGAAATAGATTTGCCTCAAAACAGTCCATATTATTAAGGTATTTGCCTCTCACCCCACTTACGAGGGCGTGACACAAGGACATTTTTATGTGGGCCCATCCACATGCCGAAGCTCATGGGTGGTAGACACAAAAAATGCGTCGATCCCGTCGGCATTCCCCCTAGACCACTGCGGAGGGGTTGGGTAAATATATGCATACATACATGCCTACTTACCTTGTTTAGGGGCCCTCTGGTTCTGATCAGGTGAATGAGGTAAAATATATCGCCTGGCCCAGGCAGCACCTGTCACCTCAACTAAACGAGACAGCGCCGAGGTTATGCCTAGCGCCTGAGGCGCCCCAAAAGGGGAATGCCAATGGGACCACGCATTTTTGCACTGGCCATCGCATGAACTTCATTTTGTGCGTGGCTTCCCACGTAAAAAAAGATCTTGCATTAATCCGGCCTGGTGAGAGGTCAGGAAAATTTCAGTTGGTGGAGGAACCACCTATGAACCACAAGGTTCCGGGTTCGATGGTGGTCCTCTCCACCCGTGTGAGTAGCATGTGATATTAAGTGCGGGGTTGACGGTAGGTGTGGTTCTCCACATGAGGTGCAAAACAATCTCCTTGGTCTAGTGCTAGTAAAAAGGAGGTAGACTCCCTCACTGCCCGTCTGAAACCAACAATAGGCCGACTTTCCTTACATACATGCTTTTCACAATGGCCTGAAAGGGATGTAAAACGCAAACAGCCCCTGTTGTATATTGAAGATATTTAAAAGAAGGTGAAAACGGAAATAGGGTCTTCCGGTTGGATCGAGGCAGAGAGAAGACGAAAAGAGTAACAAAGGATTTTTTCCGGGTAAAGCGAACAAAGAAGGATGGGAAACAATAAGTTCGGAAATAGATTTGTCCGCTGATAAAGATAACAAAAGAAAACGCGTAGGCGTTTGATATATATAAAAGGAAGTGAGGGATCCCAGGTCAGGCAGTGAGTCAGACAGCGGGCGGCGAACAGAGCACAAGGAGCGACCGTCGACACGGTCCGTCGCGGCCAAGGGCGGTGAGATGCCACCAGCCACCCCTTTACCTCACCGTCCCAACAGTAGTAGTAGTCATCGTCAACCCTTGGACAGATTCCTATTGTCACGCTCACCACTCACCAGCCGAGGGAAAGAAATAAAGTCAAAACTCCTACTATACTCATGTGTTGTGGTTTCTTAAGTCCGACTACATACTTCGCCACGTGGCCATATATACCCGCAACGTATACAGATACACGATTTAGCAGCGTGAATTTGAAGAAGCCGCTATACAACACCCTGTCCAGAGTTTGAACTTGACACGCTGTGTCCATTTTCTTTAATGGTAATGATTTCTCCACAACACGCCACCACACGGGACATCTAGTAATCTATTAAATGACTAAATTACACCCCATAAAGAATACAAGAGTAGACGTGTTTGGTGAAGAAGGAAAATTCAATAAACCCTCTGCATACAATTTAGCAGTCACCAAGCAACAACATATTATAAAGAAAAGCCACATATTCCTCCATTTGTTATATTGAATTATAGAATTAAATTATTCTATTCGATAAATAATAAATGTGACTTTTATAGACAAGGGAGTGGGCATCACGAATTGTACGAATGTCTGTCTCAAAGGACGAGGGCGTAAAATCCAACTGACGAAAATCTCTAGAGCGGGAAATACACGAACGAATGTAAGCAATTAAGTTCATTCATTATTCATTCTAAATTCGCAGAATCAGCGGGAATATTTGCCGCTAGAATCTGTTAATTACTTGGGTTGAAGAGATACAAAGATTCATTAAGGATTTATTAGATATTTCAATGCGGTTGCTGTGTCACCTCCTGCCACTTCTGTACGGCTGAGGGCCAGCGATTATCTAACACAGGCAAAAACTACGGACCGCAGCGCTTTCTGAATGGCCCGCTTCAGAATTCAATTTAACCTTTAAAAAATCTTTATACCGACAAGAAAAAAAAAATCAAATTTTCTCTAATTAACATAAAATATTCGGATTATTCGGACTATTGTCCTCATCTTTATTGTTATCTGTACAACGTTTCGGTCGATGTGCACCCCCGGCCTTCTTTAGGTATTTCTTGTTGGACTCGGGAACCTTCTCGAACTCGGAAGCTTCTTTTCGAACTCAGGAACCTTCTTGTCGTAATCGGGAACATTCTTGTCGTAAGAAATACCTGAAAGAGGCCGGAGGGTACATCGACGGAAACGTTGTACAGATAACAATAAAGATGAGGACAATAGTCCGAATAACCCAAATAATACTAATTATCAAGCCTCATCTAAAAAAATTCAGAGAAATAGTGTAGATAACAATAAAGATGAGGACAATAGTCTGAATAATACAAATAATACTAATTATCAAGCCTCATCTCAAAAATTCAGAGAAATAGTATAGATAACAATAAAGATGAGGACAATAGTCTGAATAATACAAATAATACTAATTATCAAGCCTCATCTAAAAAATTCAGAGAAATAGTGTAGATAACAATAAAGATGAGGACAATAGTCTGAATAATACAAATAATACTAATTATCAAGCCTCATCTAAAAAATTCAGAGAAATAGTGTAGATAACAATAAAGATGAGGACAATAGTCCGAATAATCCAAATAATACTAATTATCAAGCCTCATCTAAAAAAAATTCAGAGAAATAGTGTAGATACCAATAAAGATGAGGACAACAGTCCGAATAATCCAAATAATACTAATTATCGAGCCTCATCTCAAACATTCAGTGTAATAGGGTAGATAACAATAAAGATGAGGACAATAGTCCGAATAATCCAAATAATACTAATTATCAGGCCTCATCTCAAACATTCGGTGTAATAGGGTAGATAACAATAAAGATGAGGACAATAGTCCGAATAATCCAAATAATACTAATTATCAAGTCTCATCTCAAAATTCAGCGAAATATAACATAAAATAAATACGCCTGCCAAATTCTTCACTATATCTTTACTCTCATGTTGAGTATGAAAAACTTATTATTTTTTTCTGTTGTACATTGTTACATACTCATATTGCAAGAAAAAAAATTCGTTAACGGAGAGTTGTCTCGTTTTTGGAGTTGTCAACATCTGCGGCAGCTCATTTCTATGAACCGCCCGACCCATCCCCAAAACGCTCTGACCAAGTTCCGTGGATTCCCGTTCTGCAGATCCAAAGGAAAACATAACCGAATCAAATAATGAAAGCGTTAATGAAGTGAAAATGCACATAGCCAACCCAATGATAGAACCACATTCCACTTATGGGCAAAAAGCAAAAAACAGTATTAGATAAGAATACTTGAAACCATAAAAATGTGTGCAGATTATTTGTACTTGCAAAAAAGCGCCCTCCGTGTACAAATATTTAAATTTTAATAAAATTAAATACTATATTGAATTAGAAAGACGAATGAAATTAAATACGAATATTAAAAAATTACACTTATTATTACTTTATTCTAATTGATTTTAATATAAAATTATACATAGGATTGCTTTTGATAAGTTTGATAATAATACAATAATGATAGAAATCAATAAAACCAAGTAATTATTTATTAAACACAGTTTTATTAAAACTGGTATGCAGATTATTCACACCATATATTATGTAAACATTTATTTCTTAATGATGTATAACACACATCGCAAGATTTTAAATACATTAATGCTATGGGCTCTTCGGGGCCTGTGTCTATTAATGAAATTAACAGCGTCGATCCCAGGGGGCTATCCCCTCAGGCAACACCTGCCCCCTTGACTTAAAGGGGCAGGGCTGGGTTTATTGCCCAGTGCCTGAGGCGCCTGAGGCGCCCCCTCGAGGGGGAATGCCGACGGGATCGACGCAATTTTTGTTCTTTCCCACTCATGAACTTCGGCTTGTGGGTGGGCCCACGTTAAAACGAGGCCTTGTGCCCAGCCCATACAAGTGGGGTATGAGGCAAATACTTCCCCCCAGGCAACACCTGCCCCCTTGGGGGCGGGGCTGGGTATATTGCCCAGCACCTGAGGCGCCCCCTTGAGGGGGAATGCCGACGGGATCGACGCAATTTTTGTTCGCTCACGTAAAAATCAGACCTTTGTGTCCAGCCCATACAAGTGGGGTATGATGCAAATACATCCCCCCAAGCAACACCTGCTCCCTCGATTTAAAGGGACAGGCGCCTCTCTAGGGGGAATGCCGACGGGATCGACGCATTTGTTGTGTCTACCACCAATGAGCTTTGGCTTGTGGGTGGGCCCACATAAAAATGTCCTTGTGTCACGCCCTCATAAGTGGGGTGAGAGGCAAATACCTTAATGATATGGGCTGTTTTGAGGCAAATCTTAGTCGTCTCGTGTCATCTCGGGCGTATCTGCTGTTGGATCTCTCTCCGCATCCATCTTTTTCTTAAAACCAGGAACACAGAGACTTATTCTAGTTTTGGTGTATACATCTTCATTACCCTATCCCAAGTTTGATATGCGCATAAAAGAATAACACCGAAGCTACTACGCGTTTGATACCCAAGAGCTCTTGCGCCGATCTCCAACTTGCCCATAGATTGGCCTGCCAACGAATCAGTGAACACCACAACATGCCAGCCCGGAGTGAAAGCCTGTCTGTCAAACTTTTCTTAACTTACCGTGTGATTTTCCACGAATCCTTTAAATCTAAATTCTACTCCACATTACAAAAATGATAGGTTATGCCTATTCATTATGTAACACTAATGCACTTAACGTTGGCCTTGTGCCAGACTAACTTAAACTTAGTAAATAATTCAACTTAATGATCCCCCTGTCCGCTAGGGATTTAGAATATACCGACAGCACCTCT
Organism: Doryteuthis pealeii; assembly: GCA_023376005.1. Lineage (NCBI taxonomy): Eukaryota > Metazoa > Mollusca > Cephalopoda > Myopsida > Loliginidae > Doryteuthis > Doryteuthis pealeii. The sequence goes on from CM042153.1 coordinate 105,831,513, forward strand.
ACAGAGAGGTACAAATTCACCCAATGTTGGCCATGGGTGGCAACCCGTGATGCTTAAGGACGGAATCCTGGTGTTTGATCAGTTCATGGCATGCGACACTCCACTTTGACCCTTACTTGAAGTAAGTCGGACCCCCTCTGATCAATCGGCTGGTCACGTCAAACCTCAACACCTATATGATTGTCCTGACTGTATTGCTCTTATAGCAAACCCTAAACATTTTTTCATCATATCTGTGTTAGAAGGCGTTGACTGAGGGCATGGATATGATGTTAAACTGAATCTAATAGTAAGGTCCCAATTCTGGAGCTCAGGGAGTGGTATACCCCCATTTCCACTCTGAACCGGAATGGTAGTACCTGTTAGGGTCCCATATATAGGTTAAATAGATTTATAAAACAAAAGAGTTATAAAAATGTTTTTAAAATTTGTATTTAAAAAGAATGAATAGAACTTCGGCCTGAAATAACCCGACAAGGTTGACATGCCAGAAAATCCAACTAACTAAATAACCAGCAATCCAACCAACCAACTTAATGAAATTAAATTAGTGAAATAGATCACTAATTAGGACTGAGCTTATTCTAGTAGTGACCACACCAAGCGGGATTAACAGGCGGAATTTTCCTTCTCCTAGATTGGTTGCCTAACCAAGGTTAAAGAGCCCAATCTGCACTACTATTTACCCATAGCTGGAGGGAGAGTAATTGGATTCATAGCTTTCCCAATGGTATTAGCACTATGGGAATTGTAACTTCGTCGAGGATTTGAACTCGGGTAGACGAGTCCATTTCCTACGACTCTAACCATTACACCACGTACCTCCAACTAATGTACTAAGGTTCCTGTGGTAGAAAGATTATTAACAAGCTTGTTTATACTATAATTAATCGCAAATAGATTAAGAACTATTTTCTAACTAGCAGGTAATACTTAGGTCTCTTGATAAATCATAATAAACGGGGTGAGTGTGAACCCAGACACCTTTTCATTAAATTGCAAATCAATCCTATTGTTCTTAATATTTATAGGTAAATGATCGGTTTTAAAAACACATCCAAGTGACAACAAGTCACTTTTACAAACTATCTTGTCGTCACAACTATTGTATTCTTCCTGGTACAGGATCTTAGGATCATTCCCAGTGTTCAAGCGATTATGGGATGACTTTTATAATTAATGTTCTTGTTTATTTATAAATAATACTAGCAAAATCAAAAATACCCTCCGGGCGATGTAAAAATAGATTTTTGAAACATATTGCATGAGGGGTGGGAGTTTAAAATTCAATGTCAGCGAGTTTGTACCCTAAGTAAGTAAAATCATCAAATTCATTAAATTTTGAGTGTATTTATTCTATGTTATGACGATATTGGGTAATGTGACGTAAGCAGTGACGTAGTTTTTGTTACAGACAAAAACCGCAAGCGAATCTCCATTATTAATAGATATAATTGTCACATCAATATCTTATCAAATTTCGTAATTCTTGATACAAATAATCATCTTTCTTCTTCTTCTTCTTCTTCTTCTTCTTCTTCTTATTATTATTATTATTATTATTATTATTATTATTATTTTCAGGACCGCTGGATATATCACAGTATGATAATTTAGTTATTATAACGTTTGATATTTTACTTAAGAGCTGTTGTAAAGTAGGTCATATGTTAAAAGTATAATAATCTTGATTTAACTCTCTCTCTCTCTCTCTCTCTCTCTCTCTCTCTCTCTCTCTCTCTCTCTCTCTCTCTCTCTCTCAATATTTTTTCCTTCTTTTCATCTTTTAATTATGTTCGATTAAAACAGAATAGCGTTATTGCTTCCGCGCACCCATCACTTCTCTCTATGTTTCCCCTATTCTCTTTTTTTCTTTCTTATCATATTTTTTCTGTGTAGCATGTCCATTTTCTTCCCTTTCTTTCTTTATAATAAAATAGAATGGTCCATTATATAGCTGAGGTGACGACGCCCATAAGAAATAAGAATTCGGCGGATAAGCAACATCATATAATCCGGATTTATATTTTTTATATTTCATCTTGGACGATTTTGAGGATGTCATTTTTAACTAGAGGGTGTTGCAAGATGATAACGGTCGTACTTTTAAGGAACATGGTTTCAATCCTTCCTCTGATATCCAAACTTTCCAAGCCCTTTCTAATCCTTTTGGGACTGTTCCAAGTGCACCCTACAATTGGTATCACTTTCACTTTCATATTCCATAACTTTTTCAGTTCTCTGGCAAGGTCCAGATATTTGTTCATTTTTTCATTTTATTATTATTATTATTATTATTATTATTATTATTTCACTCCATTCGAGTTTTTCACACCCGCCTTAGCCGGTGGTTCACTGGAGTGACAGCAAGTCACCTCAGGTCTCCAGGACTCTTCTGAGTATTGTAGCCGATCTCAGTAGTGCTATATTATTATTATTATTATTATTATTATTATTATTATTATTAAATCCTTTTTTTCTATATTGAATATTGAATTTCCGGATATTACCCCCTTTTCTAGTGATAGACGTTTTCTATGATTTGACACAGGTTATAGGCAAATAAATACGTTTAACTTTCCTAACTGAGGTAAGAACAGGTGCGTATGGGGTGTGCTAAGAAAACCATGTGTCGTGGTGTTGGGGGGAGAGGGAAGAAGGTAGTGGGGAGGACATTGATTCAGCGTTCGCAAATCAAGTAATAAGACAAATGATAACATTGGAAAATGTAGGCTTTCGTTCATTATGCACGCATGGAAGATGTTACTATCTCCAACGCCATCTCCCCCCTCTCTCTCTCTCTCTCTCTCTCTCTTCTATCTATCTCTCTCACACAAACACACACATACACACACAACCTTCCCAATCTAATTAAACACACGCACTATCTACCCCTCTCTCTCTGTTTCTCTCTCACAACATAAACACACTCATTCTCTCTCTCTCTCACTTCGTTTCCTCCCTTTCTTACTCTCTATCTATCTCTATCTCTCTCTCACACACACCACACACTCTCTCTCTCTCTCTTTCTCACTCTCTCACACATGCACATACTTTCTCTCTGTCTCTATCTTTTTCTCACACGCATACACTCTCTCCTTATCATCTCTCTCTCTCTCTCTCTCTCTCACACACACACACACACACACTCACTCACTCATACACAATCACTCTTTATATATATATATATATCACATACATACACTCTGTCATCCCCCACACACACAATCTCTCTCTCTCTCACCCACACGCACATACACTTTTTATCACTCTAACGCACACACACCCTCTATCTCTTTCTCTCCTCTCTCTCTCTCTCTCTCTCTCTCTCTCACACACACACACACACACACAAAACACACAAACACTCACACAGATACTTTATCCCCCTCCCCCCTCTCACTCTCTCTCTATCTTTCTCACTTTCTCTATCACGCACACACTCTCTCTCACTCACTCACACACACACACTTTTTCTTTCTTTATCTCCCCCTCATTCTCTCTCTCTCTCTCTCTCTGTTTCATATATATATATATATATATATATATGCTCCTCTCCCTCCTCTCTCCTCTCTCTCTCTCTCTCTCTCTCTCTCTCCCTCTCTCTCTACAATAGCCAGTAGCAGAAGACTGATCACATTCTCGCTCGTACTAATTGTTATTGAACAGTACTATTGATTTCTTCTTAATACTTCCTTTCTTTTTTTGCTGGGTGCGATTCAATTCATTCTTCTCATTTATCCTCTCTTTCCACCTCATCATTTACCCCCCCCTCTTTATACTTCTAACTCCCTCTCTTTCTCTCACTCTCTACCTCTCTCTTCTCTCACCCTCTACCTCTCTCTCTTACTTTCTACTTCTCTCTCTCTCTCTCTCTCCCACTTTGTACTTCTCTCTCACTTTCTCCTCTCTCTCTCACTTTCTCTTCTCTCTCTCTCTCTCTCACACACTCTCTACTCTCTCTTCTCTCTCTCTCTCACTTTCTACTTCTCTCTCTCTTACTTTCTACTTCTCTCTCTCACTCTCTAACTCTCTCTCACTCTTCTCTCTCTCTCACTTTCTACTTCTCTCTCTCTTCTCTCTCTCTCTCTCTCTCTCTCTCACTCTCTCTCTCTCTCTCTCTCTCTCTCTCTCACTTTCTACTTCTCTCTCTCTCACTCTCTAACTCTCTCTCTCTCTCTCTCACTTTCTACTTTCTCTTTCTCACTCTCTCACTCTTTACATCTCTCTCTCTCTCACTCTCACTTTCTACTTCTCTCTCTCTCACTCTATAACTCTCTCTCTCTCTCTAACTCTCTACCTCTCTCTCACACTCTCTAACTCTCTCTCTCACACTCTTTACCTCTCTCACTTTCTACTTCTCTCTCTCTCTCTCACTCTCTAACTCTCTCTCTCACTCTTTACCTCTCCTCTCTCTCCTCTCTTTCTCTCTCACTTTCTACTTCTCTCTCTTTCTCACTCTTTACCTCTCTCTCTCACTTTTTACCCATCTCTCTCTCTTTCTCTCTCTATCGCTCTATCTCTCCTCTGTTTTACATTCTCTCCACTTTCTCTTAACTTTCTATTTACATCTGTCTATGTACAATGCACAGTGAGATACGTAAATATTGCCTGAGATTGTTCACATGGATAGGCATGATTAGCTAGATAATCTTATAGCCTATTACTTGTGATTCTGTGGTGTACCACTAAGGGCCCTCACAATTACGACCTTGTGCCAGACTCATAGAATTATCATATATCAAAATGCTCAGCGTAAAACTTCTTCTAATCTCTCTAGCAAATACTCTAGCTAATATCTATAGCAAATGTCTATATATATGCTGATGAGAACGTCACCTGACGAATGTTTGCGGTTACGCATGCATGAAACCAATGGTCGTGACTGTTCCTATGTCATTAAATATATAAAACCTTTATATATATATATATATATATATATATATTCACATAGGAACGAGTCTGCTACCATGGATTCCAAGCTTAATTTTTTAAGCGGAGCAATCGTCGGGAAGCGAAAATGATAAAAATATAAAAATATCGTCAAATATGTGCGTTTGATAAACTGTATTCGCGTGTCCATCATTTTAAAAAAAATTTCGCTGCCTGACGAAAAAAATGTTGTTTTTTAAAAATTAAGCTTACATGGCATGAAACCAGTGCTAGCAGACTCGTTCCCATGTAATTAAATATATACTAAAATATTTATTTATTTATTTATTTATTAACGCTCTATCACATATATTTACCACCCTTCTAATAATACTGTACGTTGGATATATATATATATATATATATATATATATATATATATATAGAGAGAGAGAGAGAGAGAGGTTCTTCACGGAACAAATGAACATGCTACTATCAAACACACTCGCCTACCCGGATTTTAACAGCATGTTAAACCCACTATAACACTTGAACTTTTATAACTCTTCTATAATGCTCCCTTTCTAATAATGTATCAACAATTTCTTCAAATAAGAAATTTTCTCCTGAAGATGACCGAAGGTCGAAACTAGTTGAGATTAAACAACAAACAAGAAATATTCCTGATTGTCTTAATAATAATTTTTGTTCACACTATATATATATATATATATATATATATATATATATGTGTGTGTGTGTGTGTGTGTGTGTGTGTGTGTATTTAGGCAGCATTTTTTCTTGTAGGCATATATTGTTAAATAATGCAGCCATTTTTGT
>CM042153.1:105844724-105872224 GCA_023376005.1 Doryteuthis pealeii
TTCCTTTGCTCTATTCAACAACAACAACAACAACAACAAGTTTTTCGTTGATTTAATTGCCTATATTTGTTTGTTTGTTTGTTTATTTTTGTTTTGTTTTACGGCATATCAACCTCAGTGAGTCAATTAATGCCAGCAAAGTTTTGAAATAAATTTGTTCTTAATGTATACTCAATTTTTATAAACTCATGTTTTTTCTATTTAGCCTAGATGAGACCCTAACAGGTACTACCACTCCAGGTCAGAGGGACCTGGAAGCAATGGTGATGAAGGGGTACTTTTCATTCCCCAGAGCTCCAGAAGTGGAACCTCACCATCAGATAGAGTTTAACGTCAGGACATGAAGACCCTTAGCCACCGCCTTCTAGCACCCATATGATAAAAAGGGTTGGGGCTTGCCATAAGGGCAATAGGGTCGGACAATCATATCAGTGCTAGGGCTTGACATGACTAGCCGATTGATCGGAGGGCCTCTCGACCGCCCGTCTAGCCCAAGTAAGGGCCAAAGTGGAGTATTGCATGTCATGGTAATTGCCTATAAAATTTTCATGGAATGAATTAGTAAAACAAACGAAAAGCCGTGAAAGCGGCAAAAGTTATGTTCAACAACGTCTCGTCGTGACGTAATCGCACGTACGATATTCTCCCCCCGACCATTACATCATAGGTAAGTTCTATATTTCGCGGAGCCCTCAAATTCATGGCCTTGTGCCAGACTAGTCTAAGCCGAGTAGATAACTACTGCCAAGTGTGCTTACCATATTTTGATGCTTAACAGGTTCATATCACAAGCTGATTTACTTGTCTAGTGAAATTGATCTTTACATATGAATATTGAAGCGTAGTAATTTTGACGCATTTTCTAGTTACGTCTCGTTATATAAACATACTAGAAGTGGCTATCCGGCGTCGCTCGAGTAGAGGAGATTAGTTAGTCTCGTAGATCCATTATTAGTGAATCACGATTTGGATCCTCGCAGGGTGCCCCATTAAGATCCCTATGTAAAAAAGACCTTGCGTTGATCCGACCTACTGGAGCGTCAGAAAAAAAAAAGGTGTACAGACATTCTGAAAATAAAAATTAATGTCTGCTATTTAAAATATTAAATGCAAAAAAATTCAAAAATTCCAATATTATTTTTTAATTATTTTCCGAATATAAATAGATCTTCATTACTTTTGCTCAAAAAGCAAGATCTGGTGATAGTGAATGTGTACATATATTTACTTTGTTGTTAATTGTTTTATTTTCGTAATTTCATCCGACATACATACATACACCCCAACTGCCCTTTATATATGAACTAGAAGTGGCTACCTGGCATCGCCTGGGTAAGGGGTAGCAAAGAAGACCTTGCGTTGATCCATCAACTCTGAAAAGAAAAATTAATGTCTACTATCTAAAATTTTAAATGAAAAAGACATTCATACTGTTATCATTTAAATTTTATTTTTTAATTATTTTCATGAATATAAATCAAATCTCTATTATTTTTGCTCAAAACCAAGCCCTGGTGATATTTAATGTGTATATATATTTACTTTGTCGTTTTATTTTCGAAGTTTTCTCCGGACATACAGATTCACACAACTGCCCTTTATATATGTATTGATAGATTACCCCCGGACATACATACACACACACAACTGCCCTTTATATATGTATAGATAGATAACGTGTTTGCTGAGTGATTGATTATAATGGCATGTCAACCAGTCTAGTGTTATGTTATGCCTAGACATTAGGGAATTGCATTCATTATACGTTCATTTTTTTTTTAATTGTTTCTTGAAAGTTTTGGGTTTTTTTTTCACACGATCCTATCGAATACGAATATTTTAGGGGCCGGTTTAGCTCGGTCGGTAGAGCACTCGCCTTTGAATCGCAAGTTTCTGGGTTCGATACCAGTCATCGCTAACTCAGCGCATGAGTAGCAAAGATTGGGTAATCTGATTTGTGCGGTAAAGTGGACAATTGACGGTCTATTGCAAACAAAAAAATAAATATACTCCCTCGGTGTCCGTCTCATGCCGACAACAGGCCATTCTGACAACTTTACTTACTTTTGCTTATATTTATTTGACACATAATTGGGACCCTGAAGATGTTAAAAGGAAATATTTATATTTCTTTAAGTACTGACGGATATATAAATTAAGGGAAAATAAGTATACAGTTTATAAAAAAAGATAATAAAATAGTAAAAGGTAGTCTCACCTGTTATAAGAGGAATTACGGGTTTAAGCGGGGGCCTCTTAAATCTCCCAGTTGTAGGCAAATTATTCGGACGAAAGAAGACAAACTCACAATTGAAATTTAATACATCTATTGACAAATAGGCAAGAATATATTGCAAATTTTATTGGTATTTGCTACGGGACTTATCTGTCAGGTGAAATACTGTTCGTTGGAGAAGTGGCTCTAGAAAGGGAATTCTGGTCGCTATGGTTGTAGAGTTTCTGTAGAGACGCGTCCGTTTTGGTCAGTTCTCGTACGATAGGTAAAAAGGTGTAGGGAGTGCTTTTTGGAAGCCACTCGCCTAAGTAACAATCTTTTAAATGACGGTGGATGGGGCTTCTTAAGTTGACTATTTAGGTCCTCAGCCTTCTGATAAGTATGCTGTCGAAACGGCCTTCAAAAGTATGCTGTTAAAAAATGCCTCCGTCCAGGTCGACGGCCTACAGACAAGTGCCGGGGTTTGATTCTGGCGCCAACATCGTATTGGCTATTCGCCCCTAGCGGCAGGGGAAGATAATTCTCTATCAGATTTCCGATAGTTATGGTGAATGAGCATTTGAAACTAAGCATTTTTCACACGAAACGTAACCTCCCGAAATAAGATTTAAAAAAACTACTACAAATCTCTGTTGTTCACACATTTGTAGAAATAAACTTTAAACGACTTCAAATGATTTGTTGAAAGGTAAAACTTTTTAAAAATGCCATTTCCGTAATGAAATGTGTGTCTTGACGAAAAATAAATGTTTTTCTTGTTTTCTCTTTTGCCCAATGAGAAAGTCCATTGAACAACAACAAAACCAACAACAACAGGTGAAAGTGGGCCTGGAAGTAAATATATATATATATATATATATATATATGAATACAGATGTGTATATATAACGGTACACATACTTGTATATTTATGCATACACACAAACTACCAGGATAAACACATACATACATAAAATGTATATCATAAAAACACAAAATGTATACATATATACACTGACTGTAAACATAAACACAAAATGACAATTGAATCTCGGCAAAGAATTGTTCGGTGTGTAGAAGATCGTACAGACTGAAATGGTAGAGGTGTATCAGTATCATTGACAGGTTAATTTCGCAATGATTGTCCGGTGCGTATCGTGGCCGAAGCAGTATAGTCTCTGACTATGCCTGCTGAAGTCCTGGTTTCGATTTCTGTTCGAGGTAAATCGTTAGTATACATCGCTGATGAGACTTAATAAAGTTGAAACAGTCTGTACGATGTTCTACACACCGAAATTCTTTGCCGAGATTCACTTGTCATGATTATTTTCTATAATTATCGAATTTTATGCATGCAACATTTTATTTTTTTTGGGGGGGGAACTAAGTTTCCATTTCAAATGGCTTTATATTATTTATTTATTTTTTACGCCTTTAATAAATTTGATGATTTTGCTTACTTATGATACAAACCCTCTTACATTGAATTTTCAACTCCCACCCCGCTCGGGCAATAACTTTCAAAAATCAATTTTTACACCGCCCAGAGGGCTTATTTTTTGCTAGTATTCATAATTTAGATATATGTTTGATATGTACACATCAATCGAAACGTTAAACGTCGACTATATTTTTCGAATATCAATAAAAACATTCATCAATCAGGGTTGCCAACCTGAAATATCAACCAGACAGATCTCACCCGCTTGGGCAATAACTTTCAAAAATCAATTTTTACACCGCCCAGAGGGCTTCTTTTTTGCTAGTATTGATAATTTAGATATATGTTTGATATGTACACATCAATCGAAACGTTAAACGTCGACTATATTTTTCGAATATCAATAAAGACATTTATCAATCAGTGTTGCCAACCTGAAATATCAACCAGACAGATCTCAAACAGCATTCAAATGAAAAAATATTCGGCTATAGAATAACGTAGAGTTTGTTATTGAGTCGTAATCCTTTCGTTTCGCCGGAGTGGCGGGGGTGGGGGGTAACGTTCTTCTTATTATGACCATTAAATGTCTCCCTCCACTTGGCGTATTTTTATTTATTTATCTATTTATTTATTGTCTTTCATAAATAATTGGATGAATGCAAAAATATAAATCAGATGAAAAAAAGGTACCTAAGATGGCGGCTGCGCCATTGTGGTTTTTCTTGTCTGTTTCTTGGGAAGATGAAAAATAGACGTTGAGAAAACCCAATGCAGACAATTTAATTGGAGCTAATAGATTCCATGAAAGTGCTTCGGTGAGTAGAGGCTTACAATTCGGAGTAGGCTTTAATATATTACTACAAAATTATCAATATAGCCAAAAAGAAAAATGATATATTCAATACTAATTTAAGAAAATAAATATTTGGTAAAACACCTAAAGTCGGTATCAGCCAATCAGCGAGGGAGTCTATCCCCTTTTCACTAGCGCTAGACGAAGGAGATTGATTTTGCGTCCGAGGTGGAGCGCCACACCTACCATCAACTCCTCACTTTACCGCACAGATCTCTGTGCTACTCATACGCTGAGTTGGTGAGGGCCGGTATCGAACCAGGAACCTTGTGATTCCTAGCCGAACGCTCTACCGTCTGAGCTAAGCCGGCCTTATCTAATAGACATAATTTGAAACAAACAGATCTATTTAACCAATAGATGGACCCTAACAAGTACTACCACTAGCACAGTTCCTAATTAGAGCCTCGTTATCAGATACAGTTTAAATGTCATACCCAAATGTCTTATCCCTCAGCAGTGGATGCAGTCAGCGTATGCTAAGCCCCGCCGACAAGGCAGTTGACAGTTTGCCTTCATTTTTGTACCAATTATCTAGGGAAAGGCATGAATCCACTGCCCCTCCCAAATTATGGTTAAATAGAAGTGCAGCTGGACCCCTTTAAAAGGCAAACTATCTTAAACGTTTTAAATAGGTCATGGATCATTTCGCGGCTGGTACCATATAACCCAGTACAACCTGTCACGTGTTACTTGGAGAGGAAATTGGCACTGCCAAGTAATTACCATTACTCTTGGATATGCCACGAAGAGGAATCACTGGGCATTAGGGTAGGTTGATTTTTCACTTCTTTAAAATATCAAGTTGTCCATCTATGCGAAAATTGTGTTAGTATACTGAATACCAATACCAAAAATTAGATCTTTTACTTGCACCAATTGTTTGAGGAAATAGCATCAAAGATCGTCGACTAAAATGCACTAAAATCCTCATAATTTAGAATTTTAAATAAAATTCGTTAGAATTAAAAGCGGGGGTTGGGAATTTTCCATACCCGTTTGGGATTAAGATTGGCATAACGATGATCCCAACTTCACCTTCCGGTATACAGACGCGTGAGAATAAGTTTTAGTTTAGTTAGTTAGTTTCGACCCGGCTTTCAAGGAGCGTAGACGCTGTTGTCAGTTCCCGGGCTCCATCTCACCCGCGACAGAATCATGGGCTGGGGGAAAAAAAAAGCTTCATTATCAAGAACACCAAGACGTGTTTTTAATTAAATATCAAAACAAGAAATGTCCAGCCCAGCACGAAGAAAAAGATCGACCCTTTAAAGAAGCCGAGTTGACGAAAGAACAAGGCGACCGAAGTAGAAGCAGAAGAGTAATCAAATAAGAAAGACCACCTATCATCAACTATTATCGTTTCTCTCTCTCTCTCTCTCTCTCTCTCTCTCTCTCTATCTATCTATCTATCTATCTATCTATCTATCTATCTATCTCTCTCTTATATACCCAACGTATGAGGTGGTTGTATAATGAGTAAACAACACAATTTATTCATACATCCTTGATGAAAAAAAGCAAAATAAAAAAAAACGTTGATAAACGACTGTGATGAAATAAGAATCGTAATACTTGTGGGCAGCGACCTCTACAGTCAATTATTGAAACTAAGGGCAGGTTATTCATGAAATCAATAATTAGCATCAAGAAAAAAGATGCACATTCTGGTTTGCCATTTAAATGAATGTTTCATGAAAATTTGATCAAATGTCAGATTGGGTTTCACATGGCAGATACCAGACCATTTATCCGGCTTCTACAAAACTGGAAACTACCAGAAAACCGACTATTTTTGAAACTGGCTTGTTGTTAATCTAGCAGGTTTCAGTAACTGTAACTGAAACTATGTCACCGCCAACGCCACAATCCCTTAGTTATTTACGTTATATTCTCAATTGCTATTAAATTGAATAATCATTGTTTAATCCTAATTGGCATCTTATTTATTAACAATGTCTCTATTTAAATCTAGCTGAGATAGATTTGCCACAAAATAGACCATGTTATTAATGTGCTTTCTACAAATGACTACAGACATGGCTTTTATGGCATGTCAACCCTTATTGGGTTATTTTATGCCAAATACATTTTGTTCTATTCATGCTTGATGGGTATTCAAATATTTTTTCACTTAATTTTTTAACACATTCTTTTTAATTCATTTTTTCTACTTAACTCAAAGATGGGACCCTAACAGGTACTACCACTCTGGGTCAAAGTTGACCTGGGATTAATGGCATTGAAGGGGTACTCCCTTAAAACATCTGTTGGTTAAACTTGTTACAACTGACATCTTCATTTACACGTCTTTGCGGTTAGGAATAGACAATAGTTTAAGTGTCAAATGATTTTTTTTAATTGTTTAGTTTGTTGGATTTTATGGCATGTCAACCCTTGGTGAGTTATTTTATACTGAAGATACTATGATCTATTCGTGCTTGATGGGTATTCAATTTTATTAACTCAATGTTTTAACACATTTTTTAAAAACTCATTTGTCACAAAATGGATATCTGATGACTCCCCCCGCACCCCCACCCCACCCCAAAAAAAGAAAAACTATTTAAGAAACTACGAGGGTGAGTAAAACATTTTGTTTAAGTCAGGTATAATTACCAACACAGGAACATGTATCATACATCAAAATGAAGCTGATCCTCTGTGGATCACATCCCAACTTCTCTACATAGTCACCGTTTCTCTCAATAGTAATGTCCCACCTTCGAATGAGAGCATGTATCTCTGCCCCGTAAAATTCTGTTGACCGTTTTTTGAGCCATTTTTTCACTATAGATTTCACTTCCTCGTTATGGAATAATGTTTGCCTGTCTTCGGACCCACGAAAGCAATTGGCATATATATATATATATATATATATATATATATATATATATATATATATTAGTAATGGTAATAGTTGAAAAGAGTTAAGGCTCTACCGTTGTTTCGATCTCAATAATTTCATTAGGACCATATCTTATATTTAACAAAGTCGACATTATTCCTGAGTTAAACTGTAATAAACTTCTTTTCCGAGTTTAAGAATGGAAAAAACACTACAGAAACAGCCAAGAAATTTTGTACTGTTTTTTTACCAAGGTGTTATTACTGACCACCAAGACCGAAAGTGGTTTTCAAAGATTCGTTCTGACGATATGACATTGAGAAATGAACCCAAACGAGGACGCTCATCAGAAATCGATCAAGATGTTTTAAGATAACTAGTGGAATGCAATCCACGCCAAAAGTACTCGAGAATTAGCACTTGACCTCAACAATCCACAATCTACCGTCGCTTGAAAAAAATAGGAAAAGAGAGCAAGCTGGACATTTGGGATCCTCATAATCTTTGTGAAGATTATAAGGAAGATCCCATATTCATACTGACAAGTATTCTTATACACACACGGATATATATATATATATATATATATATATATATATATATATATATATTATATATAGTGATATCTTGACTTACGAGTGCTCCAACTTACAAGTTACCGAGCTACGAGCTGTCACTTGGTCGATTTTTGCTTTGTATTGAGAGCTAAAATCTGAGATACGAACAAGCTTCAGATACGCTTATGTTAATAAGTTTACTAAAAACATTTAAGTTTGCAAATCTATTATTCATAAAAAATAAACATTAAAACATATGACAGCATATAATTCATTACATTCTATTTTATTATTTTTTACACAATACAATGGTAATTTTCTGATTCAAAAAACATAACAAAAAAGTGGAGTACTTTTGGGGCTGGAACGGATTAATGGTATTTCAGTTTATTTCGATGATGAGAATTGATTTGATATACAAGGAAATTGAGATACGAGCCATAGTGCCACTATATATATATATATATATAATATATATATATATATATATATATATACGTGCATATTTACACCGAAAACTCGGCCATTCAAAAGTGCATTGTCACAGGAATCGATCACCTCTAATGTGAAAGTAGTCTAGTTTTAGAGAGAGAGAGAGAGAGAGAGAGAGAGAGAGAGAGAGAGAGAGAGAGAGAGAGGGGGGCGTTCGTGAAATATTTTGCAGCCTCTTTATGGAAAACATTTCAGATATGGAATGAAAATTTCTTTTAAGAAAAACTACCAACCTCTTTCAAGAAAAACATACAACCTCCTTTAGACGGACACTAGAGACTCTCCGTTCACTACAGTCCCATCATTTCCTACTCTTTTTTTTTATCGAAACCATCTTAAATAAAATCATCAATGACCTTTTATGATATCCAACGATCTACGTCCTATCAACATTTAGTAAGTACTAGACAGCCAATTAAATCGTGGTATCCAATTATAAGTAAGGTCCATGATGATATTGATGCTTCTATTTAAGAAGGAATGAAGGATTCTAATTAGTATCCATAACTAACAGACGTCCATGATGATATTGATGCTTCTATTTAGGAAAAGAGTGAAGGGATCTAATTAGCATTCCATAGTTAACAGTGGTCCATAATGATATTGATGCATCTATTTAGGAATGGAGTTAAGGATTCTACTTAACATTCCATTGTCAACACTGGTCCATGATGATATCGATGCTTCTGTTTAGGAAGGAGTGAAGGATTCTTATTATTCATAGTTAACAGTGGTCCATGATGATATTGATGCTCCTATTTAGGAAGGAGTGAAGGATTCTAATTAGTATTCATAGTTAACACTGGTCCATGATGATATTGATGCTTCTGTTTAGAAAGGAGGGAAGGATTCTAATTAGTATTCATAGTTAACAGTGGTCCATGATGATATTGATGCTTCTGTTTAGGAAGGAGTGAAGAATTCTAATTGCTAATTGGTATTTCATAGTTAACAGAGGTCCATGATGATATTGATGCTTCTATTTAAGAAGGAGTGAAGAATTCTAATTAGAATCCCATAGTTAATGGTCCTTGATGATATTGATGCTTCTATTTAGGAAGGATTGAAGGATTATAATTAGCTTTCCAAAATTAACAGTGGTCCATTATGATATTGAGTTTGCATTTACCATAATACTGATATCTTTGATAATGATTATACGTATTTACCAACCCCTCTGCACGAGCAGGATGTGACACAAGGTCAATTTCTTAAGCGGAGTTTAAGAGGTTTGAATTCACAGATTTCCTTCTCCTAGACTGGTTACCATACTATGGTTAAAGAGCTCAGTCTGTTCTGCTATTTGCTAATATCTGGAGGGAGAATAGTTGGATTCATACCTTTCCCAAGAGTATTAGCGCTATGTGAAATAATAATGATTATAATCTATAGATATAAAAGAAGGTTTGGTATGTACGTGTCAACTTATAACTCAGAAATAAGATGTTATTCAGATTTGAAATCTTACATACACCTTGGCAACTTTATAACTAAGAAACACACCAAATTTGGTTGTTGATTTTTTACTGATTAAGGGATATAATCAATTAATTAATTGAACAAAAATCATGCTAATATAAAAAAATCGATGTCTGCTGCCTATATCAGCAATGATTTAAATGGCGCCGCTGCTGGTAATTTGAAGTTGACAAATGTGTGCCTTAATCATTTCAGCTCGGAATTTCTCGCGTATCACCAGTATAATCTTAGAAATATTTATTTGGTTGGAAAGAAAACAAGATAATCTTTCTAAATATCTAATTTGTATGTGGTTTTATCAATTGAATTATTTTTTACAGCGAAGTAAATAATAATAACAAACGAAAACACTTAATTTAACGATTAATAATAACTCAACAGTATTTAATTTTTTCGTATGTTCAAAAGAGTTTTTTTTTTTAAAGAGAAAAAAAAAAAAATTTTAATACGAACAATTGTAGGTATTTAATTCTTAGCATTTTATTGTTACATTTTAATACGGTAAAAAAAGAAGGAATTAAACAGATACATTTCATTTAAAATCAACAGGCAAGGAAGTTCGCTTAGAAAAATAAAATTCTTTCAAAAATTTAAACAAAAAGAGAATATTCTTAAAATAAACGAATTTTATAATACACTAATTCTTAGCTTTGCTTATCGTTAAATCTTCAACAAAGTTTAGGAATGCATTTTTTCAAATAATATCTTAAATGTAAACAAAAAGAAGAAAAAATATCCTAATATAAACATTCTACTATACAAATTCTCGGCAAGTTTTTTTTAATTTTATAAATCATTTTCCTCTTATTTTCTCCCTTATTCCTGTTTTTACTCACTCACTCTCTGGTGTTCCTAATTTTTTTATTTAGTCTGGTCATGGACCGGGTACTTTTACTAGTGATTATATATAATAATTAAATACAATTTGTTTTAAAATGATAATTAAATAATATTCATTAAATAATAATTATATGATAACATTCAGGATAGAATTAAATAATTATTAAACACTGTTCATAATGAATTAAATAACATCTTATTATAATGGAGATTGTGTGTTTGTCTGTCTGTAACCGAAACTATATTACTCCTCAAGACACAATAAGTAAAAAAAGTAAAGTCGTCGGGGCGGCCTAATGTCGGTATCAGCCATGCAGCGAGTGAGTCTATCCCCTTTTCACTAGCGCTAGACCAAGGAGATTATTCTAGCATCTGAGGTGGATCGCCACACCTACCATCAGCTCCTTACTTTACCGCACAAATCCATGTGCTACTCATACGCTGAGTTGGCGAGGGCGGGTATCGAACTAGGAACCTTGTGGTTTCTAGCCGAACGCTCTACCGACTGAGTTAACCCGACCCTCTGTGATATTTACGTTACATTCTCCATGATCTTATTTTTATTTAAAACTCAATTATTAATAAAATAGTTTTACATTATTAATACTGTTGACCATATCTACATACTAGATATTTACCACGTACCCCACGTGTACGGGTTAGGCACAAGGCTCTATTTGTGGGACCACCCCCCGAGCCGAAGCTCATGGGTGGCGGGTGCAAAAAATGTGTTGATCCGATTGGCCCTCAAGGGCACCGGGCGATAAACCTAGACCTGCCCCTTTAAATCAGGTGGGGGAACAGGTGTTGCTTGAGTGGATGGCCCCCTGTGATCAACGATGCTATCTTGTAAGGTCCAGCGGCCGAAGTTCACTGGACTCCCGGTCGAAAACGGAGTTTGATGTATTTGCCTCATACCCCACTTGTATGGGTTGGGTACAAGGCCTCGTTCTAACGTGGGTCCACCCACAAGCCGAAGCTCATAGGTGGGAAAGAACAAAAATTGCGTCGATCCCTTCGGCATTCTTCCAAAAGGGGGGCGCCTCAGGCACTGGGCAATAAACCTAGCACTGTCCCCAAGGGGGCAGGTATTGCCTGGGGGGATGGCCCCCTGGTATCAACGCTATTAATTTGTAAGGTCCAGCGGCCGAAGCTCACTGGATCCCAGGTCGAAACCGGAAGTCCGATATGTTGGACATATCTACATGATATTTTCCACGTACCCCACTTGTACGGGTCAGGCACAAAGGCCCTATTTATGTGGGACCACCCACAAGCCGAGACTCATGGGGTGGCGGGTGAAAAATTGCGTCGATCCCGTCGGCATTCCCCCTCAAGGGGGGCGCCTCAGGCGCTGGGCAATAAACCCAGCCCTGCCCCTTTAAATCGAGGGGGCAGGTGTTGCCTGGGGGGATGGCCCCCTGGGATCGACGCCGTTAATTATATCAATGGTCCAGAAGCCGAAGCCACTGTTGACCATATCTACATACTAATAACATGCAATTGTATTTATATATACAACAAAATAGCTGTTTACAATGTGAACGGGGAGGCTAATTTGTGTTTGATATCAAAAAATTGATTTTAATAAATATATGCTTAGTATTATTGGTGTCTAACTGTTTGGTTTTATTTTAATGAATATGAGCAAAAAATCTCGGGAATAAATCTTAAAAGAAATCCATTATCAAGAAGAAATAACAGTAATTTTTTTTCTTTACTTCCTAATTTAACTAAATACTTAAATCAGGAAAATTTTATTACATTAAAACTTAAATATTTGCACCCGAAGGGTGCACATATTTGCTAATTTAACAAATATTTGTAATAGAATTATTGAATAATATCAAATAATTAGATTTCCCCTTTTTTTCCTTATGTCTTTGTCTTCCTTTTCCTTTCTCTCTCCCCCCCCACTCCCTTATATTTTCCTCATTGTCAATCGTTTTGTAGATTTATAAATTAATTCTAATGAAATCATTTGATAAATAAAAACGAAATATTAATTGTTTGTGTCGATTTATCTACTTTACCATTTTATTTTTCACATAATATCAATTATTTAAAAAAAAAACAAACACACAAAAAAAACGCGTTATATGACAAAACTTGAACCCACAACCCAAGATTCTCTACTTCGTTCGTCGATCTTTATATTTAAGATGATTTATGTGCTCTTCAACTCGAAATCGATTAATCGTTGTCAAATTACGGCCGAGCTCTCCTCATACCGCATTTCAGTCGATACTTACCTGATGTAGGGCCCTCGGGCTCTACGTCTAATGGCTTCGGCCCTGGACCGGTTAAGTAATGTTAACAGCGTTAACATGCTGACATGCCACACCTTCCCGTAACTTTATCGCACATATCAGATTACCCAATCTGTGCTACTCAAAATTCAGAGTGGGCGAAAACCAGTATCGAACCAGGAGCCTTGCGATCCTTTGCTCTACCGACTGAGCTAAACCCGTGGTTCTAATCCATAGCTGAAGGATGAGGGGTTCATACCTTTCCAAAGGGTATTAGTCCGAAAGTAATCTTAATAGGAAATTGGATTTAACTGGAGAGCAATAATTGCTGGAAAAGAAATGATTACGAGAAAGAACGTTTCTTTTAAAGAGACACACCCATTTCCACCCCCCCCCCATGAGAGCACTTGATGACGGGACAAATTAAATTGATAACTGTATTTGCTCTCATGGGTCGACTAATATTCGTATGTTGCTCAAAAGGAAATTTATTAATTCGGTTGCTAAAACACCTAATCGGTTTTTCAAAAACTCTTCGCTAGTTTACAGAATTCTACTTGATCAACCAATGATAATTTTTGTAAAAAATGCGATTTGTAATCTAAATTGATTAATTAACCCGATTGATTAATTGATTAGTTTTGACAAAAATTTTTTAAAATGGTAGGGGTGTTCACGTAGAGATTTTTCAGTGTAAACAAGTGACACATGAAAGAGCTGCTGCCAGTGGTTTACGGTAGGATTGCAGTGGTGGGTGTAAATAGATGATTATTATTAAATAGGAATAGTTACTTAAAACCATGTAAGTGCTTGCAAAAAAAAAAAAAAAGAAAAAAGACTGACTTTAGCATTAACCCTTTGCCTACCAAATTTCCCCCAAGGCTGTATGAAATTTACTTGGTATTTTTTTTACCCATATGATGGGATATTGCAAAAGGGTTAAGTATCAGTCTCAGGGTTGGTTCACAGACAAAACAAAAGATGGCAGGGGTGTTCACGTAGTAATTTTTCAGTGTAAACAAGTGACACATGAAAGAGCTGCTGCCAGTAGGTTACGGTAGGATACAATGGTGGGAGAGCCGCTGTGATTAGGTTTTTTTTTTAAATATTTAACAAATTTCCCCCACGGCTGTACCACATTTTCCATTCAACTGGTTCCCTATTGCAAAAGGATCAAGTGCCAGTTTCAGGGCTGGTTCACCAACAAAAAAAAAAAAAAGAAAAAAAATTGGTAGGGGTTTTCACGTAGTGATTTTTTCAGTATAAAAAGGAGACACACACAAGAGCCGCAGCCACTAGGTTACGATAGGATCGCAGTGATAGGAGAGCCGCTGTGCGCGGCTTAAAGTAGGCAAAGAGTTAAGTAAGACACAAACGTTTGTTTGGCATTCCTCTCTTGAAATATCAATGTTAGTGCAATGCTCCAAAGTAGACCACAACTGCACGCTGCTTTTTCCAAGATAAAAGAGCTTACTTGACGGTACCTATACTTCCCCAAGTAACCTAATACACACTAATGCTAAGATACATGGTACCAATCAAAAGGACTAATCCTTAGTCTGATTCGACTTCCCTCCAAAGGAAAAAAGGAGTTTCTTAGTAGTGCCTAATTCGGCCGATAGTACTTGGTTATATAGCATCAAAACCAAGATAAAATTCTTGATCTAACTCTACTCTTCTCCATCAATCATCGTAACATCCCAATAACGGGACCTTTGTCACTACATTTAGCTATTGCTTGGTCTTTGAAGTGTACTTAATGTAAAGGTTATCTTTGTGTTGTATACTCTCTTTCCTTACTTTCTTACTTCTATTATTCTTCTTCCAACGTCTCTCTAAACGTCTCTTCTAGCGTCTGGACTTCGTCTTGGGGGACTTCGTGTCTGGTCTTCCATTGGGGATTTCTCTTTATCAGAAGCCCTGTGTCATTGGTAGTTTTTAGATAATAACACAAGACTTCGATTTAACTTAGATCATATTTTATTCTGAAATCCCCACCAGACTACCTGCGCAGATTGAGTCGGCCGTGTGCATAACACGACTTACCACCGTCGTAACTTTAGGCCGATCTGACTAAAAATCTCTTTCTAATCTAAACCGGAAGAGGGTCTTCTCCACCGATTCTCACGCTATCCACCGGAAGGATCAGGACTGAGGTCATTCAATCCTTCAAGGCCGCCGGCTGAACTTATAACAGCCATTTTGGTTTCTACTCTACCGTACACAAGTATTAGGATTCTAATAATTATGTAAAATTTGTAGGCAAGAGGATTGGTGACCAGTGTTCAAATCCTGGACAAGGCAGATGTTTCACTTTGCACTAATTCCCTTGGGAAAGGCATGAACCCATCTGCTCTCACCCCCAGCTATGGGGTACATAGTAAGGTAGACTGGGGGGGTGGCAACCACTCTAGGAGAAGGAAAACTGAATTCAGACCAGATGTAGTAATGTAGTGGCCTATTGTCGATATCAACTGGAGAGCGAAGGAGTCTTATTATTTTTTCACTAGTGCTAGACCAGGAGATTTTATGTCTGGTTTGGAGCACCAAACTTACCATCCGCTCCCCACGTATGTCTCATACTTTACATACAATGTAATTGAGATGTAATTTTAAAGGTACCCAGGACTCCTCTTTTTGTGAAGAGTCTCAATTCTCTGTAGAGGATACAGTCGGTGTGTTGTAAGCCCCACCGAGAGTGTTTCCTATATAAATGTAAAGGATTATAGCTTCAAGTAGCAATTCTTAATACAAATAATTTGGGGATCTGTGAGTTAAAGTGAGGAGCTGATGGTAGATGTGGCGCTCCACCTCAGACGCTAAAACAATCTCCTAGGTCTAGCGCTAGTGAAAATAGGATAGATTCTCTCGCTGTGTGACTGATACCGACTTTAAGCCACCCCGTCTTTACATACGAGGGAGAGTCAAAAATTATCCGCACTTTCGTCATAGCATATCTTTATTATTGTTAAAATGAGTGCCAGGGGCTGAAATTCACTGGAGGTTTTTAGCACAATAAACTGCATTAGCGCGTAGAAGTGAGTATGAATAGATAGAGACGTTTAAAAGTGACCGGACAAGCGTGACACACGAAGAGGGGGCAGGATGCTCGTCAACCACCACAACTGCTGAGAAGATTCAACAAGCTCGAGAGATGATTGTGGCGAACCGGCGAGTTATCATCGATGGGGAAGCTTTTTCCCTGCAGATTAGTAATGGTTCTGCCTATCAAATCATCCTCTATGTCCTCGGCTTCTATAAAACAAGAGTGTAAATAATTTTGAATCTATCTCGTTCGTTTATATTTACATTTTCTGTGTAGTTATTTTCTAATAGCATATCAAGTATTTATATATACCCACACGATCGCTAAATTTCTAGCAAAAACTTTATCCCCCTCTTCCAGGTACAATTAGTGATGCCCACATAAAAAATCAGGCGAACTTCTCAGAAAAATTACGCACACCAACATGGAGAACAAATCCCTAGCTAGCCTAGATATAGAATCACTTTACACTAACATACCGATAGACAAATGCCTAAATAGACTAGAAAAACATCTCTCCACAAATGATACCCAACTATCATGTCCCCCCACTATCCAGAAAATAATCAATATATATATATATAATTATGTGTGTGTGTGTGTGTGTGTGTGTTGTGTGTGAGTGTGTGTGTGTGTTTGTGGAGAAAGGTAGACAAACACGGGATGTTATGGAAACTGGATGTTTATTGACGACGGTGCAACGTTTCGGTCTATTAGACCTTCTTCAAACGTTGCATCGTCGACAATAAACATCCAGTTTCCATAACATCCCGTGTTTGTCTACCTTTCTCCACATATTGTCGGACCAGCCTCCTCATATTTCTCCCATATATATATATATATATATATATAATATATATATATATATATATATAGAGAGAGAGAGAGAGAGATGGTATCCTAACAAGTACTAGCTGGCAATGAAGTGATACTCCATACTCTATACTCCCCAAAACTCCAGAATAGGAGTCCTGCCCCCAAATGCAGTTTAGTGTCATACGCAGGACACCCCTTTTTACGTCAGGGTTTGGGGACAGGGATAAATATATTTGTGATTTTTCCCTCCTTTTCACACATATAAACGTACAACACAAATCAATCCTTCAATCTGGGCTACTTCGAGCAATTCTTTTTTTTTTTCAATGCTGTATTGATTTCTGTTCTAATTTCTGTACATTTGGACTCGTACAGATGCGCCTTCTTGTCTACCACAGTAAACTTATTCTAGAGAAGATACAGTTTTTTTTTACGTCTTTTAATAGTTGGGCTTTATTGAGACAACAAAAGAAAAAGACTGAGCCGATCAAAATGTCGAATTTCAGACATATACTAGAACAACAAGCCTGAACAAGGCAAAACTTCACCTAATATAGACCGGAGAATGCAATGGCTTAAATAGTATCAAAATACAGAGAATAATAATAAAAGAAAAGAACAGTAGAAATCGATATCTACACCAGTTTACAATACCAATATCCCAGACAGAGATATGATCGTAAAAGATCTTGAAAGTAAACATAACTTTTTTTTATAGCAAACAGCACTCGGCCAGTCAGTCTACGACAACGAGAAATAGTTCGGATAGGAAATAATATGCTGAAATGTTGTGCATTGCTTCTGTTACATAATTGATGGGTTGCCAATCAATTATGTACGGTGGTGTAGTTAAAATTAAAATAACGGTTTTATGGAAAAGCACAAAATTTGTTGATTGACAAAATTTAACCATTTTCTCATTTCGATTCTAATTGAGAGAGCCAACGTGAAAAAACTTAGAAGATCAGTTTTGGCTGGGGGAACAGATGAAATGGATGCAAGATGGCTTCTCTCGTTCAAAGGGATATTTCTCACGCGCGTTTTTTCTTGAGATGGGTTTATAAATTAAAATAAAAGATGTCTAAGTAAAACAACAAAGAGTTGCTCCTTTTGCCTCCCGTTACAAAATTTTGCAAAACATTTGAAACAAAATACAGAGAATAATAAAAGAAAAATACTTATATATCCCAGACAAATATGTTCGTAAAGATCTTGAAAGTTGTGGAATTAGGTTGGTTAGGTGGGTGGTTACTTGTTTTTTCTTTAACCCCCAAAACACGTGGCCTTCCATCTTGTTAGTCATCAGGCTGAAAAAGGAATAAAGACAAAAATACAAGGATACAAGTGGTATTTTCAAAGTTCCACATTAATTTCCAGGTTAACTATTTTTTGGAGAGGAATTTTCTTCCTGTGACAGTAATGATATGTGTCACCGGTAATGTTCTTCATCGAACTGGCCGAAGTTTCTTTTTGGCGCCAGGAAGCAACTTTTATTTCTGCGCATGCCCAAATGGTTCTTCTTGTCTGAGGTCACTCGGTAGATTATTATTTTTTCGTATTTATTTATTTTATTTTGTTTTTCATTTTCATTTCATTTGGTTTTATTTATCATTTTTATTTCATTTGATTTTATTCATTTTTATTCTATTTGGTTTTATTCATATTTCAATCCCCACAAAGTAAACATTATCCTCAATGAGTATCTTCTTTTCTTTTTTTTTTTATCGACAAGGAAAATAACCTAAGCATAAGTTATGTGTGAATATGTACCTCCATCACATTGTCTCGAAGAAACTTAAATTCACCTGCCTCTCTTACCAACTGAGTCACATATAATCATTGGCTACAAGGAGCACAAATCAAACCTTTTAAACACGACCTCTACTCTCTTCCTGATCTTTCTTAGTGTCATTTTGTTTTATTGCCCCTGTAATATTGTGACGACGACTCACCGGTGGCAAAGAGGCTGCGATGTCTGGCATGTTTTGACCGCTATATTGTTATATAGCACATCAAACATCGTACGTCGAACGTCGTACACCGGGTATATAAACGAGAGTGTGTGAGTGTTCAGAATCTTCAATGATAGAGAGGGGGAGAGAGAGATGAGAGAGAGACAGAGACAGTGACAGAGACTTACTTGGTTACTTCATTTCTGCTTACTGTTTCTGCTGATTCTTGCTATCTTGTCTGGTTCTCATCTCATCAAACATTGGGTATATAAATGAGGGTGTGAGAGAGTGTTCAGAGAGAGAGACGGAGATTCAGAGACAGAGACAGAGACTTACTTGGTTACTTCATTTCTGCTTGCTGTTTCTGCTGATTCTTGCTATCTTGTCTGGCTGTCATCTTACTGTCTTGTTGGGTTCTTCTATCTAACTTCTTCTACTAAAGGATTCCTTTGGGGTAATTTTAGTCATTGCAATTAAATGAATTAACAAACATTTTTTCTTGGTCAAGCTTTTTTTATTTAGCCCATGTTTTTCCACGCGGACGAGATCAACGTCAGCAGAGAGAGCACGTCCTCTCTGCTCCAAAGTCATGTTGAATCTAATTCTCTAAACTAATCCCGTTTTTCTCGTGGCGCGCGAGATTCGCGCCTCTAAGGGTCAGGGTTACCGACAGTCCTGGTAAAATTCCATTGGCCCCCATGAATTCAAAGTTAACGGCCCTTATTCTCGCTACAGGGTCTGCCAACAATTTATGACACATAAATAGTAACAATATGCGTGAACTGAATGTATTTACTTAACCTCCCGCCAAGTTTGGATGGAACGCAAGTTTTTTTTTTAAATGGGAAGCCACGCACAAACCGAAGCTCATGCGATGGCTAGTGTAAATTTGCGTGTAAATTCCCATTTTGAGGCTCCTCAGGCACCGGGCAATAAAGCCAGTCCTGTCCCTTTAACTCGAGGAGGCTGGTGTTGCCTGGAGGGTAGCCCCCTGGGATCACACGATTAATTTGTCCAGCAAGCCGAAGCCGAAGCCAGAATTGAATAAAGAATATGTGTGAAATGATTGTAAAACTAACCGACCAACCAAATCATTGTGTTTTTTCTAGCATTTTTTCAAAGTTTCTAAATGTTGCAGCCATACAGTAGCACTGAAACAGCTACAACTTAAAGGAATATACATTACGATATAAAAGCAGAGAAGGATCTTAAAAGTAACTTAAATGAAAACTGTAAGATGAACATTACGAGAAGTAATCGTTAAAGTAACAAATGGTCTCAAAAGAATTTTGTTAAACCGTTTTTTTTAATGGACGCCAGTAAGGAATGTGGCTTTTAATTTTACTGTGAAGCTTTTTAAAACACGAATCAAATTAGTTAATTACATTTTTTTTTATTCAATAGTCATTCAATTAAGTTCTGAATTAGGTCATCTCCCCGCGGTCTAATTTGGATGCTTTTTTTTTCTTTTTTTTTTTTTCTTTTTTTTTTTTTTTTTTTTTTTTGTTTTTTTTTATTTTTTTATTTGTTAAGAAAGTAATCTCGGAAACAACAACTCTCATTTGTTACTTCTTCTTTAACTTCACGACCCCATATCTTCCTATACCTCCCACTCCCCTCCCTCCCCTCTCTCTCTCTCTCTCTCTCCCCCCTCTCTTCTCCCCCCCCCCTCTCTCTCTCTCTCTCATCTCTCTCTCATTCTTTCATTTCGTATATTCGTTTTAGAGGCGCGTCGTGTAATGACTATCATCGTACTAATATAACTCGGAAAACTCTTAAGTTGGTGCACTCGTAAGTCAAGGTACCACTCTACTAACATTAAATATGTACTATATATAATAAAGTAAGTAAAGTAAGGAGCTGATGGTAGGTGTGGCGCTCCACCTCAGACGCAAAAAAACAATCTCCTTGGTCTAGAGCTAGTGAAAAGGGGATAGACTCCCTCGCTGATTGGCTGATACCGACTTTAGGCCACCCCGATGACTTTACTTACTTTACCTATATATATATATATATATATATATATATCAAGTTAGGATAGGTTAACACGCTTGATAACAGTCAGTCTCAATTATGCAATAATCAGAGCAAGTCTGACTACGTTCTTTCATCAATACTGAATTATATATATATATATATATATATATATATATATATATATATATATATATATATATGAGAGTACACAAACAGTTTGTTTGAGATGGCGATAGCCGACAATTTTGTGGAGAATATGTGCTTAATTGAAGTCATGCCTAATTTGAAAATTAATTAGTTGATAATTAATGAATTAGGCAAATATATCTGTTCAAATGTAAGGCGTAAACAAACCGAGAAAAAGTCGATTTCTATATGTACATTTCGGCATATCATGCCTCATCAGCAGAGTTATAGACAGGAAGCCGCTTTGTGTGTGATTCGAATCCTAACTGCCAGGCTGACATGTGGGGATTCTAACCATTACACTAGCTGTTTTTCCCAGATTTCTCGTTTGTTTTTAAACTGATATATCCTACATTTTTGGAGACTTACTGCACGACAGTTGATTAATTATCAACTAATTAATTTTCAAATCAGGTATGACTTCAATTAGGCACATATTCTCCCCCCCCAATATATATATATATATATATATATATATATATATATATATTCTCATCTACAGATTTTGTTAAACACATGAAATTCAAGTAATAGACATGCCAATAACCCTACAATTTAAATGTTTGATACCTGCTCTACTATAATAGTATCGTTCTCTATATGCCAAAAAATGTGTTTACTGTTTTTTTTTTCTATCTTGTCTGGTCACCATCTTGTCTGAGCCTGGGCTGACTTCTATCTAGGCTTCTGCTGGGGATTGACTTTCCTTCTTAATTCTTCTTCTGGGCTGGGCTTAACATTGTCTTAATAATTTACATAAGACTTGGTTTTGCTTGATCAAGCTTTTATTTATTCTTAGCAACGGATTTTTACGGGTTTGAATTCAGAGTTTTCCTTCTCCTAGACCAGTTGTCATACCAAGGTTATAGAACTCAGTATTCCCTACAATTTACCCATAGCTGGAGGGAGAATAGTTGGATTCATACCTTTCCCAAGGGTATTAGTGCTATGTGAAAGGCAAACAGCCTCATACAGGATTTGAAAGCCGGCATTGTAAAAGAACAATAGGGATACTATTTAATCCATCTTTCCCAAAAGGGCATTAGTCCGAAAGTGAGCGTCATCGCGCAACTGGAGTTCGAACTCACATACTACGATGTCGCAGCACAGCACGGGCGCTATTGCCCTAGGTAGGCCATTTTGTTGTTAATATTAAATGGCTGAATGCTCTCCAGACCGAATGTTTTCATTGTAGAATCTTTGTCACAGTGTAAAGATAAGAAAGATTCTCTCGCTGGTATTCCTGAATTAATTTGATTCCCAATGCAAAATTAGGTTTAATAAATATCCTAACTGTGATGGTTATCGAATTAACTTGGCATGCCATTGCTGGTGAGTTCAATCCCCTCGAGATGATCGACTATAATGCGTTTGTATTAAGCTAAATCTTTTGGTATGTACCCGAGGGGGATGAACAGCAGATTAGTTTCTCAAGCTATTGCTAATAGGCTAGGGGCTAGAACAGAATTACATCACCCCCTACACACATACACACACACCTAAGTTGAAATTCTTTGGTATTTTCTTGTAGCCATGTGTCCTATCATACCAAAAAGATAAATTTGTCAGCACTAAACTCATTCCCATTATCATCATCATTAGCTTGTTTGTTTATTTGTTTATTGATTTTAACGGCATATCAACCCGTCTGGGTTATGTCATGCCTAACGGTTAGGAATTAATACATATCGTGTATTTATATTTATACTTTTTAGTAATTGGTTTAAACAATGTTTAGTTTCATGTCTATATTCTATGGTATAATTTTATTTCCCTAAAATAAACAGAGAATGATCTGTTTGAAAATGTTTAAAATATCATCATTAGCGTCATCAGGTCGAGTTGGCAGCACGGATATACATGAGTCTCTCTCTCTCTCTCTCTCTCTCTCTCTCTCTCTCTCTCTCTCTCTCTCTTCTCTATCTCTCTCTAACCGTCCCTATTATTATTTCCCCAAGGAGGTCTTCAGTACAGTATCCAGAATCCGCACTGAGTTGATTGACGTAGGTTTGGGCTGGTCGGCCTAGACTGGTGTATCCACGTGTAGCAGGAGAACGTCATTTATAAGTTCGTCCTTGCTTCTCCAGCTGTATCCATCATGTCTAGTTCGTCTTACTTGGACGATTTGTGTGATAGAGGGAAAGTGGTTGTACAGTTGTTCTTTTGTGGAGTGCTGCTTCCAAGATTTGTTTTTAAAAAAAACGCTCCCATCTATTTTTAAAAGTGTTTCGTTAGAGTCGAATAGGTACAGCCATACAGTAGCACTGACACGCCTACAGCTTGGAAGATATACTCATTTGCTTCGAAGCATTCATCACAACTGTTAGCGTCTGTTGGCATTTCATTTAAATCTCTCTCTGGTTAAAAATGAGACCATCAAAATCGTTCAAGATAAAATGCAAAAATGTAAATCCTGATTATTTGGTGTTGCTTATCCACCGAATTTTAATTTCTTATGAGTGGCATCACCTCAGCTACAATCATGGACCATTCCGTTTTTATTATGAAGAAAGAAAGGTGAGAAAAAGGATATGCTACACAGAAAATATAATAATAAATAAAAAACGAAAGAAAGAAAAAACGAAAGAAAGAAAAAACGAAAGAAAGAGAAAAGGAAAGAAAGAAAGAGAGATGGGGAAGATAAAGAAAAGTAGCGGACGCGTAGAAGCGATAACGCAAATCTATTTTAATCGAACATAAAAGATGAAAAAAAGGAAAGAAAGAAAAAAAAGAGTGATTGAGAGTTGAATGAAGATTAATACACTTTTTACATATTGAAAAAATTAGCAATAGCTCTTAAGTAAATATATCAAATGTTGTAATAATTAAAATATCCTACTGTGGTATATCCTCAGGTACTTCTAGTTATTATTATTATTATTATTATTATTATTATTATTATTATTATTGGACAGAGTAAGTGTTCTTTTATTTTTTTTGTCTTTTATAAATATTATTGATTTAGTTGAAACTTATTACATGAGATCCAAAACGTCAACGTTTACATCGATTCAGATTCACAAAAATCACTAAAACGATTATTATATCATGAATAAATGAAAAGAGTTTAAAAAAAACTCATTTCCGGTTTGAAATCACAAAAGTGTATTGGAGAAAAGGTATCAATTTTTTAATCAACCTATATATATATATATATATATATATATATATATATATATATATATATATATAGATAAGGTTAGGTAGAATGGAGATTCAGAAAATTAATTTTCATTCACGATTAATGAAATCTGTTCTAATTAGCATAACTATTGTTTGATCGTACAATTATATACTTTTAAATGTATGTATATATGGGTATGCGTGTGTGTGTGTGTGTGTGTGTGTGTGTATTATATATATATATATATATATATATATATATATATGATTTTTGGATGTTGTTGTTTTTTTTTTTAGAAGCATTGTTATAAAGTATATATTATTATTTATATTTTTGCTTGAAGGCAATTACAATGCGTATATCGCATAAAGTTCGATAATTATAGAAGATAATAATGACAAGTGAATTTCGTCCCTTACCTCATATGGTAGAGACGTCTCAGTATCATTGACAGGTTAATTTCGCAAGGATTGTCCCGTTCTGTATCGTGGCCGAGGCAGTAGGGTTTCTGACTATCCTGCTGCAGTCCCGGTTTCGATTTCTGTCGGAGGGAAATCGTTAGTATACATCGCTGATCAGGCTTAATAAAGTTGAAACAGTCTGTACGATGTTCTTCACCGAATAATTCTTTGCCGAAATTCACTTGTCATTATTATCTTCTATAATTATCGAATTTTATGCGATATACGCATTGTAATTGTCTTTAAGCAAAAATATAAATACTATATATATATATGTTTGTTTATAATATATATATATATATATATTGTTTATAATATATATATTGTTTGGGATTTAGTATGAAGCATAAGGTATGGAATATAAGAAACTCAGTTTTTTAATGTTTCTTTTCTTTTCTTTTTTTTTTTTTCGTTAAATTTTCGAGACCGCTTGCGTCTCTTCATCTGAACATGGACTGACTGGTTAGGTTGGCCGGCGTCTTTTATACGCTGGTTTTGTTGGTAGTAGTATCATCTGTTGTAACCTCCTATAAAAGGGATGGACCACTTTATGGCGGCCTTTAAATGAATACAGATGTGTGTATTAAAACATTTGAAATCCCCTTCGCATTCTGTGGGTAACGATGGCCGAGCGGTTAAGCTGTCCGACTGCTGCTGAATCGATCGGAGTTCTACTCGGCTGTAGGTAGCTCACAAAATGTCTAGCCACACTGAAGAGACTTGATAAGTCGAAACACGTGTCTGTGGATGACTATATATATATATATATATATATATATATATATATATATATTGTGTGTGTGTGTGTGTGTAAGTAGATAATTGTAAGATCAATATATATATATATATATATAAAGTTGTCGGGGCGGCCTAAAGTCGGTATCAGCCAGTCAGCGAGGGAGTCTATCCCTTTTCAATAGCGCTAGACCAAGGAGATTGTTTTTGCATCTGAGGTGGAGCGCCACACCTACCATCAGCTCCTTACTTTACCGCACATATCCCTGTGCTACTCATACGCTGAGTTGGCGAGGACCGGTATCGAACTAGGAACCTTGTGGTTTCTAGCCGAACGCTCTACCGAACGATCTTCTTTATTTAAGTAGATAGTGATCAATATCTGTGATAGAGCGTTGATAGTTCAATGAGAAATCAAAACAAATAAAAGTTTTTGCTTTTATTTATTTAATTACGGGAACGGTATTACAACCAGCGGTTTCTTGCTGAAAGCATTCATCGGGTAATACGAAAAGGAACTTTTCGTATTACCCGATGAATGCTTTCAGCAAGAAACCGCTGGTTGTAATACCGTTCCCGTAATTAAATAAATAAAAGCAAAAACTTTTATTTGTTTTGATTTCTCATTGAACTATATATATATATATATATATATATATATATATATATATATATATATATATATAAGGTGTGTCATAAAAGTAACTGAAGATTGAAGCTGTATTTACCAAGATAGAAATGAACAATGAATGGAACGTAATTCTTTTTCAGAATACAAATTCTGTCAAAAAGTACAAAAAATCTCGATACTTTTTTGACACACCTTGTATATATATATATATATATATATATATATATATATATATATATATATATATATATATATATATATATGAGAGAGAGAATAGGAAATGAATCCGACAATATGAGGAAAAAAATGAGTAAAGAAAATAAATGTAGATGGATAAAAATGAATTTTATCGATATTACTTTTAATCGATATCACTTACACATGTGTTTCGGTCTGTTTATCAAAATGTTTACGGATTTACGTTTTTATTTTTTTATCTTATTTTAAAATTAAAAATACTACTCTGATGAAGGTCGGCAAAATCTGTGTACGGAACATTTTATGCATTTTTCCTATTATTATTATCATCATCATCATTTCAACTCCATCTGATTATTTTAATAATAATAATAACGTAAATCCGTATACATTTTTATAAACAGACCGAAACACATGTGTAAGTGATATCGATTAAAAGTGATATCGATAAAATTCATTTTTATCCATCTACATTTACTCATTTTTTTCCTCATATATATATATATATATATATATATACATATATATATATATATATATATAGGTGAGGGTAAGTGCACGTGTACGTGTGTATGTTGTGTGTGTGTGTGTGTGTGTGTGTGTGTGTGTGTGTGTGTATTATTTATGTACCCGGTGTGATTACGATAGTAAACAATCATAACTGTATTCGCCAGCTGGTGCAGAATTCATTTTCAATGAAATAGTCGGTAGATATAGCACAAAAATCTTATTGCGCAATTAAATCGATCTGTTAAAGATATAACACAATGACATCCTCAATTGGATTTAGACAGAAAAAAGAATGACAATGACATATATCCCGGACTAATTCATCTAATAGCTGCCTTTTTTTTTTTTGTCAGTATCAGATCGACTTTTCTGCTGATCCATTGGACAATATATTTCCATACACACACACACACACACACACACACACACATATATATATATATATATATATATATATATATATATATGGTGGGGTACCAAATTTGCTTTTGTCGACCCCATAAATATTATGGGGTCGACAATAGCAAATTCTTTTGTCATACATTTTGACCAATATGAGGTCAGTTCCCATATATATATATATATATATATATATATATATATATATATATATATTATGAGGTAAAATATGAGGAATGAGAGAACAAAACTCAGACAAATGTGTGTAGTATATTTGGCTGGAGTGTTGAACTCGCTTCAGCGCTGAAGACGCTGAGTTCAATACTCCAGCGATTCTGTCGGATTCATTCCAACCCCCTTTTCCTCATATATATATATATATATATATATATATATATATATATATATATAGAGAGAGAGAGAGAGAGAGAGAGAGAGAGAGAGATGTTAGAAAGAAAAATAAAGGAAAGAAAATGGTGAATGGATAA
>CM042153.1:105877224-105887032 GCA_023376005.1 Doryteuthis pealeii
CAATTGTAATTGGTGTCGTTGGAACGGCCCCCAAAGGTCTGAAAAAGAATTTGGGTGAATTGAAAATCAGACGAAGAACCGAGACCATCCAAACTACAGCATTGTTAAGATCGGCTAGAATACTCAGAAGAGTCCTGGAAACCTGAGGAAATTTGCAGTCACTCAGCCTCCAGTGAAACACCGGCTACGGCAGGTGTTAAAATTCGATAATAATAATAATAATAATAATAATAATAATAATATAGATGAAAGGGTTAATTACACAATAAGCGAACACAACTAACTAGCACAAAAGGAGTACAAGACTGGAAATTGAACAAGAGATTATTAGCTGACCATACTACCAAACTGTATACAAAGTGTGTCATAAAAGTATCGAGATTTAAGCTGTATTTACCAAGATAGAAATAAACAATAAATGTAACGTTCCTTTTTTTTCAGAATACAAGGTGTGTCAAAAAGTACAGATTTCAAAGCTATATTTACCAAGATAGAAATGAAGAATGAATGGAACGTTAATTTTTCAGAATACAAGGTGTGTCAAAAAGTACAGATTTTAAAGCTGTATTTAGCAAGATAGAAATGAACAATGAATGGAACGTTAATTTTTTCAGAATGCAAGGTGTGTCAAAAAGTACCGAAAATCTGTATACTTTTTTGACACAACCATCATCTGCCGTAGAAAATATGATCTATTTAATTCTCAGAGATTTTCAGATCCAAACGAATACAAACGGACCACTTAATTCGGATCAGAAGACCAGACCAAGTGATTTTTTTCTATTCCATTGGATAATCGAGTGAAAATGAAAGAAAGTAAATAGATGGACAAATACTTGGATCTTGCCAGAGACCTAAAAAAAAGCTGTATAACATGAAGGGGACGGTGATACCAATCTTAGCTGGAGCTCTTGAAACAATCCCTAAGAATCTGTAAAAAGAGACTGAGTGAATTGGAGATCAGAGGAAGAATCGAGTTTAAGTCAGCTATTCAGAAGAGTCCTGGGGTTCTGAAGAGACTTGCTGTCACTCAAACTCGACAATTAAAACTGGTGTGGAAAACGGTCCCCAATAATAATAATAATAATAATAATAATAATAATAATAATAAAATTTTTAAAAAAATAATAATCCCAGCAAAAAGACCAGATCTAGTGTTGATAAACAAAAAAGAAAGAACTTGTCAACTGGTGGATTTTGCAGTGCCAGCAGATCACAGGGTGAAGCTAAAGGAAAATGAAAAAATGGACAAATATCTGGATCTTGCCAGGGAACTGAAAAAGTTATGGAATATGAAAGTGAAGGTGATACCAATTGTAGTTGGTGCACTTGGAACAGTCCCAAAAGGATTGGAAAAGGGTCTGGAAAGTTTGGAAATCAGAGGAAGGGTTGAAACCATTCAGAACACTGCACTGCTGCAATCTGCCAGAATACTCAGAAGAGTCCTGGAGACCTGCGGAGACTTGCTGTCACTCTGACTCCAGTGAAAGACCATTAGCTAATGCTGATGTGAAAACTCAATAAGAAATGATAAAGAAGTAATTCGGTTGCCACATCGTAGAGCAATGGTTACCAAGTTGGCCACACTGAGTTCGATACTCACTGGGTGTCCACAGCTGTATACTTGTGCAAGACAAAGTTAAGCTTCATAAACATGATTTCTAGTGTCTCGCTGTGGAGCAATGGTTAGCAAACTAGTCTTGCTATTGTATTCAGCTGGATCCTGAATGGATCTCCGACATATGTTGCCTTGTGCGGTAATTTTGAACTTTAAGTGAGTAAATTAATTATATATTAAAAATCAGTTACATATGTAATATGAAACTTAGAATTTTATCTATTAATTAGATATTTTCTGTACATAGTGTATTTTTTTGTTATTGATTTCTAAGACTTTTTTTCTTTAAAGATTTTTGGTCGAATTTAATTGTTTAAAATGTATTAAAAATTCGTTATATATGTAATATATTTTGCATATTACATATGTAATTTAATTTTAATACATTTTAAACAATTAAATTCAGCCAAAAAATCTTCATTTTAAATAATACACAAGTGCAATTTTATGGTATGAATTTAGTCACTTAAAGTTTAATTACCCATTGTGCTAGACTACACAAAGCTTGGTATCACAAGTTACGAGCATTGCTAAAATGGAAAATAATAGGAAACCCTTGTACAAACTATAAGAATATACAGCCAGAATATTGTAATGGAATTCGTTATCGAAACATATGCTATACTCGTGAGAAAGGGGGAAAACAATGGAAAGATGAGGATGTTGAAATCATTCAGAAATGATGATTTATGAGAACAGTGATATTGACGTTAATTTGATTGGTTGATTGGATTTTACGGCATGTCAACCCTTGTTGGGTTATTTTATGCCGAAGACATTTTGTTTTATTCATTCTTGGTGTGTATTCAAATTTGATATGTTTGGTTGATAGGTTGGATTTTACGGCATGTCAACCCTTGTTGGGTTATTTTATACCGAAGACATTTTGTTTTATTCATTCTTGTTGTGTATTCAAATTTGATATGGTTGGTTGATTAGTTGGATTTTATGGCATGTCAACCCTTGTTGGGTTATTTTAGGCCGAAGACATTTTGTTTTATTCATTCTTGGGACCATATTACCTTTAGGCACCCCTTTTTGATCTCGATTAAGAAAGGACATGTTTTTCATTTACACCATCAATATCCAGTTGTTTGTTAGGGTTTAGGGTTAGGAGTAACGATTAGAGGTTAGTTTTATAATTTAATAAAAATCTTTTTAAAAATCTAAAAATCGTCTGTTAAAACAACCGGATATTGACGGTGTAAATGAAAAACATGTCCTTTCTTAATCGAGATCAAAAAGGGGTGCCGAAAGGTCATATGGTCCCATTCTTGTGTATTCAATTTTTAAAATATCTATTTAACCCATAGATGGGACCCTAACAAGAACTATTACTCCGGGTCAGAGTGGACCTGGGAGTAATGACGATAACGTTTAACGCTTTGCTAAAGACTTCTTTCTAATTCAATGTTATCTATTCATTTGTCGATTTACTTGGTTGGTTGGTTGGGTTTTACGGCATGCCAACCCTTGTTGGGTTATTTTATGACGAAGACGTTTTTTGTTTTATTCATTCTTGTTGAGTATTCAATTCTTTAACTAATTTTTTAACTCAACTTCTAAATTCATTCTTTTTTAAAATTTACTTAACCCATAGATGGAACCCTGACAGGTACTACCACTTCGTTTTCAGAGTTAACCTGGGAGTAATGGCAATGAAAGGGTACTCCATACTCCCCAGAGCTCCAGAACTTTAACCTCACCACTAGATGCAGTTTAACGCCATAATCTGGACACTAAGACCTTCATCCACCACATTCTATCTCGTATATGATAGAAAGGGTTGGGAGTTGCTATAAGAGCTATCTGATCGGGACAATCATATATATGCTAGGGTTTGACATAATCAGCCGATTGATCGGAGAGGCGTCCTCCGACCGCTTGTCTAGCTCAAGTAAGAGCCAAATTGGAGTGATGCATGTTATGGACTGGTCATCCACCAGAATTCCGTCCTTAAGCATCACGGGTCGCCAACCACTGTCAACGGGTGGCCCCTAGAGGGAGGTCCTACTCGTCTGTAGTAGTGCGGTCGGTGTATTCTACAGCTCCAGTCAACATTATCAGATAAGATGATGGGACAAATATTATTATTATTATTATTATTATTATTATTATTATTATTAGCAACAGAAAACACCCTACGGGCGTCGTAAAAATTAATTTTTGAAAGACATTGCCTGAGAGGGTGGGAGTTAAAAATTCAATGTCAGAGGGTTTGTATCATACGTAAGCAAAATCCTCATATTTATTAAAGGAGTAAAAAAAAAAAAAACAATTTGAAATGAAAACTGAGCCCATCCCTCTCAAATAAAATGTTGCGTGCATGTAATAATCAAACAATTATTTTGAATATTTTCCACATCAATTTTCCACAAAATCGTAGGTATTTATTTATTTGTAAACTTTTTAATTAACTTCTTGTTACTGTAAAAAAAAAAAAAGACGAGAGTAAAAAAAACAATTTTTAAAATTGCTTACTCAAATTTTGGGTGTATATAGCATAAGAATATTGTGACGTAAGCTGTGATGTAAAGCTATGACGTAGTTTTTGTTACAGACAGATATACAGACAATCCCCATTATTAATAGATTATTATTATTAGTAGTAGTAGTAGTAGTAGTAGTAGTAGTAGTAGTAGTAATGGTTTGGGGAAGAAAAGAAACGAGCTTGTTTTTTCTACTTGCAGTTTATATTTGAATCCTCACAAAGGTGAGCTTCTTTTAAATCTAAAATACGTACCAACCTTTTTTACTATTTAGATTTTTCAGACTGCTCTCCTCCTTTTTATTGTTATATATACAATTCGACCGATGTGCTCTCCGATCTTCCGTGAAACCTCTCGATTATGACATGAAGGCTCCCGTGTTCGACAAAAACGTTCCCGAGTTCGACAAGAAACGCATGAAGAAGGTTGAGAGGGCACATCGGCCGAAATGTTAAAACAAAACAATAAAGATGAGGACAACAGTCGAAAGAATCTTAGTAATAAGAATTATCAGATATTTCAGATTTGAAAAATGACGACATATTTTACTCCACACAAGTAAATGCATTTTTAAAACAAAGTAAGAAATAATAATAATAATAATAATAATAATAATAATAATAATAATAATAATAATAATAATAATAGTGAAAGTGATACCAATTGTAGTTGGTGCATATGGAACGGTCCCAATAAACTTGGAAAAAAGACTGGAGGATCTAGATATCAGAGGAAGAATTGAGACCATCCAGACTACTGCACTGCTGCAATCGGTGAGAATACTCAGAGGAGTCCTGGATCGATACCATCCAGAATACTGCAATCTGCCAGAATACTCAGAAGAGTCCTGGAGACCTGAGGAGACTTGTTGCCACTCAGACTCCAGTGAAAGGCCATCAGCAGACACTGATGTGAAAAACTCAAAAGGAGTGAATAATAATAATAATAAGAAGAACAAGAACAAGAACAAGAACAAGAACAAGAACAAGAAGAGGCCTCTTCCAGGGAGACTCTCGCAACTTCTATTTGTTATAGTAACTATGCCACTCAACTATATACTTAGAAAATGTACAGTGGGCTACAAATTTACAAAATCACAAGAAAAATAAATCAGCTTATGTACATGGAGGCTATTAACATTTTTGACAAATATGGAAAATAACAGGAAACCTTTGTACAAACCATAAAAATATACAGCCAGGATATAGTAATGGAATTTGTCATGCTCGTGATAAAAAGGGGAAAAAACAACGGATAGAATACAAGTGCCAAATCAGGAATATATAAAGACACTTAGCGAAAAGGAGAATTATAAGTACTTGGGAATACTGGAAGCGGACACCATCAAACAAACTTAAATGAAAGAAAAAGTAAGAAAAGAGTACACCAGAAGAACAAGTAGTCTTATCGAAACCAAACTCTGCGGTAGAAATTTTGTCAAAGTAATTCACACCAGGACTGTTCCCCTTGTTAGATACCCTGGACCATTCTTAGACAAAGCGGTAATTCCGATAGATGAACCAAGGGACAAGGAAATTATTGACAATGTACAATATACTATAACCGAGAGATGACATAGATATTCAAGAAAAGAAGAGGGGAGAGATCTCGTCAACATTGAGGATTGCTTAGATGCAACAATCCGAGGACTCGAAAAATATGCTAAAAAGAGCAAAGAAAGACTAATTGCAGCTGGCATTAACAGCAATTGCAACGTATGAACGAACAGAAAAGAAAAACTAGAAAACAGAGATAGGAAGAAAACAATTATACAGGTACCTCAAGCAACAAATTGGAGATTACACATGAGAAGATATGGACATGGCTAAAAGAAACAAAGGACACATGAAGAGATAACTTGAATCTCTCATAATTGCAATCCCTCATAATTGCAGCACAAGACAATGCCATAAGAACAAACTTTATTAAAGCGAAAATAGCAAGGGAAAATGAAAATAGCGAGATGAAACGGATAATTACATAATCATCGAATGCAGCAAACTAGCACAAAAATAGGCACGACTGGGTGGGAAAGGGGATCCACTGGGAATTGTGCAATAAATTAATTTTTCACCATTCTATTAAATGGTATATGCACAAATCGGGGTTGGTACTTGAGACTGAGAAACACAAAATTATCTGAGACTTTGAGATACAGACGAATCACCTAATACCGGCTAGGAGACCAGGCCTAGTGTTAATCATCAAGAAGAGAACTTATCATCTGGTGGATTTTGCTGTCCCGGTGGATCACAGAATGAAAATGAAAGAAAACGGAAAAATGAACTTGAGGGTAAATAAGTAAAGACGTCGGGCGGCCTAAAGTCGGTATCAGCCAGTTAGCGAGGGAGTATATCCCCTTTTCAATAGCGCTAGGCCAAGGAGATTATTTTAGCATCTGGGGTGGAGCGCCACACCTACCATCAGCTCCTTACTTTACCGCACAGATCCATGTGCTACTCATACGCTGAGTTCGCGAGGGCTGGTATCGAACTAGGAAGATCCAGGCAACGACTGAAACTGCCCAAATTACGATAATTTCGGTATCGGCTATGACACTGAGGAGAGTCCTGGTGATCTGAGAAGTCTTGCTGTCACTCGGACTTCAGTGAATGCCACCAGTTAGTGGATGTGTCAAAACATGCAAAATAATAATAATAATAATAATAATAATAATAATGAGAAGAAGAAGAAGAAGAAGAAGAAGAAGAAGAAGAAGAGAAAAAAAACATATGGAATAATAATAATAATAATAATAATAATAATAATAATAATAATAATAAGACCTGGACATGGTTAAGAAGAGGAAACCTCAAGAGAGAAACTGAATCACTAATAATTGCTGCACAAAATAATACAATCAGAACAATTTATATCAAAACAAAAATTGATAAGACGCAACAAATAGTAAATATAGACTGTCTGGTGACAGAGATGAGACTGTAATCCATGTATTAAGCGAATGTAGTAAACTAGCACAACGGGAATACAAAGCTAGGCACGACTGGGTTGGGAAGGTGATCCACGGGGAATTATGCAAAAAATTAAATTTTGACCATACAACAAAATGGTATATGCATAAACCAGAATCTGTTCTTGAGAATGAAACGCATAAAATTATCTGGGACTTTGAGATAAAGACGGATCACCCTATCCCAGCCAGAAGACCAGACCTAGTGTTGATTAACAAAAAAAAAAGAGAACGTATCAACTGGTGGACTTTGTAGTTCCAGCAGATCACAGGGTGAAACTGAATGAAAATGAAAAGATGGATAAATACCTGGACATTGCCAGAGAATTGGAAAAGCTGTGGAATATGAGAGTGAAAGTGATACCAATTGTAGTTGGTACGCTTGGAACGGTCCCAATAAAGTTGGAATAAAGACTGGAGGATCTGGAAATCAGAGGAAGAATTGAGACTATCTAGACTATTGCACTGCTGCAACCGACTAGGATACTCAGGAGAGTCCTGGAGACTTTTTGTCACTCAGCCTCCAGTGAAATACCATCAGCTAAAGCTGATGTGAAAAACTCAAAAGAAGTGAAAATAATAATAATAATAATAATAATAATAATAATAATAATAATAATAATAATAATAATAATTACCTTGGGAAGGTGATCAACTGGGAATTATGCAAGAGATTTAATTTTGACCATACAACAAAATGGTATATGCATAAACTAGAATCTGTTCTTGAGAACGAAACGCATAAAATTCTCTGAGACTTTGAAATAAAAACGGATCACCTTATCTCAGCAAGAAGACCAGACCTAGTGTTGATTAACAAAAAAGAAAGAACTTGTCAACTGGTGGATTTTGCAGTTCCAGTAGATCACAGGGCGAAGCTAAAGGAAAATGAAAAAATGGATAAATATCTGGACCTTGCAAGAGAAGTGAAAAAGTTATGGAATATGAAAAGTGAAAAGTGATACAATTGTAGTTGGTGCACTTGGAACAGTCCCAAAAGGATTAGAAAAGGGTTTGGAAAGTTTGGATATCAGAGGAAGGATTGAAACCATTCCGAACACTGTACTGCTGCAATCTGCCAGAATACTCAGAAGAGTCCTGGAGACCTGAGGAGACTTGCTGTCACTCAGACTCCAGTGAAAGACCATCAGCTAACACTGATGTGAAAACTCAAAAGGAGTAAATAATAATAATAATAATAATAATAATAATAATAATAATAATAATTTGGTGTCACTGGTGTAATGCTACTGCTGCTGATGATGATAATTGGTGATTTTGAAAATAATGATAATGATGATGATGATACAGATGAGGATAATATTTATAATTAAGAGATGCCAATGATATTTGTAATTACTAATGTAATAAATATCCTTTACTTACTTCATATCAAATGAAATGAAGCACATGACAAATATTCTAAGATATTGCTTGATTGTTACTTTCTTTTAATAAGCTGATAGCACCCCCTCCCCTCTCACCTCTCTCTCCTCTCTCACTCTCTCTCTCACACACACACACACACACTCACACACACATATACATATTCTTTCTCTTTCTTTCTCTCTCTTTCTTTCTTTCTTTCTCTCTATCACACACAAACACACACATATACATAGTCTCTCTCTATCCCTCTCTCTCTCTATCTCTCTCTATCTATCTATCTATCACGCACACACACACACACACACAAGCATACATATATACATATACCCTCTCGCTTTAAACAACCGTTCATCACCATATGTGCATTTAGTGGACCATGCCCAACCGCACTAAACGATAGCTAGTTATGCATTATTACTTAGATGAATAATAATATATAATAATAATAATAATAATAATAAGAAGAAGAAGAAGAAGAAGAAGAAGAAGAAAGAAGAATACAAAACAAAAAAACAGGAGAAAAAAAGAAGAAAATCCCCAATAAAACAAAGAGACATATAAAATAGGGGCAATTAGATTGTTTACTGACGCACTTGTTCACTGCAGTGCTTTCATAGATCTATTTATTGTTGCACGCAGGTTGGTATTGTAAGATTTCATCTGTCTTTTCCGTGTAGT
This sequence comes from Doryteuthis pealeii, assembly GCA_023376005.1. Classification (NCBI taxonomy): domain Eukaryota; kingdom Metazoa; phylum Mollusca; class Cephalopoda; order Myopsida; family Loliginidae; genus Doryteuthis; species Doryteuthis pealeii. Next base: position 105,886,370 of record CM042153.1, read on the forward strand.
GTCGCAGATGAAGCCAAAGGCAGACGAAATCAATGATATATATTAATACAGCTTTGTATCCAAGAAGATTCATCAATATTCATGTATATAAGCATACAAACATGATATACACACACACAAACACACACACACCAACACACACACACACACACACACACACAAACGCAGAGGTGCGCGCGCACACACAAAGATATGTGTGCATACATAGATGAAAATTTAGGATGAACTTTTTCTTTATATATATATATATGTGTGTGTATGTGTGTGTGTGTGTGTGCGTGTGTGCGCGCGCGCATATGTGTGTGTGTGTGTGTGCGTGTGTGTGTGTGAGTGTGTGTGTGTGTGTGTGTGTGTGTGTGTGTACGGTGTGGTATCATGGGAAATATCATTAATTTGCTCCTGTTCGTTTTTTTCTCCTTTTTGTAATCAATACCTATTAGCCTTATTCATTTACTCATCAACATATGCACACATACACACACACACACACACACATATATATATTAATATATATACCATGCTCTCTCTCTCTCTCTCTCCTCTCTCTCGTCTCTCTCTACTCTCTCTCTCTCTCTGTGTTTGTGTGTGTGTATATGCATACTTTTTTATGGCCAATATATATATATATATAATATATTATATATATATTGTCCATAAAAAAGT
>CM042153.1:105887132-105913016 GCA_023376005.1 Doryteuthis pealeii
ACAGAGGATTAACACAACACTTCACGCATATATATATACTATATATATCTATATATATATATCGTCAGTTCGTAACTAAGTACACCCACTTTATATAATATAATATAATTTAATATATATATATATATTAATGAAATCATTTTCGTGTAAAGCATTTGAGTGGTTTGTAAAAGCATATTTTGTATTGGTTCTCTTCTCTCCAGACGCAAAACATATAATTGAAGTGTCGTTTTGTGCAGATGCATTTTACTCAGCATCTTTAAAAGAGCCAGGAGGCTTAGGCTAATGGATAATAGTCACTGCTTGCAATTAAAGTCAAAAGGAAAAACGATTATCAAATTTTCAGCCAGAGTCTTTTATCAAATAATTCTTTCAATAAGACGTAAAAAAAATAAAAAATAAATAAAAAAAAAATAAAATAAATAAATGAATGCTGAAATTCTCATTATATTCGCGTGTATTTACCCAACCCATCCTCCACGGACAGGATGTGACACAAGCTCAATATTTTAACTCTTTGTCTACTTTAAACCGCTCACAGCGGCTCTCCCTCCACTACGACCCTACCGTAATCCGCTGGCAGTGGCTCTCATCCGTGCCACTTGTTTACGCTGAAAAATCACTCAGATTACTCAATAATAATAGGACTTTACTTGAACTCAGCGTATAAGTAGCACAGAGATCTGCGCGGTAAAGTAAGGAGCTGATGGTAGGTGTGGCGCTCTACCGCAGACGCAAAAATAATCTCCTTGGTCTAGCGCTTGTGAAAAGAGGATAGACACCCTCGCAGTCTGGCTGATACCGACTTTAGGCCACGCCGAGGACTTTACTACTTGAATAGAATGAGTTCTGATGTGAATAGATAGTGAACTTTTAAATATCCCATCATACAGGTAAAAAAAATACCAAGAAAATTTGGTTCAGCCGTGGAGGGAAATTTGGTAGGCGTAGTAAAGCTGGTTTCAGTTCAGAGTTATTTCTTTTCCTAGACTGAATGCCTAACCAAAGCTAAAGAAACCAGTCTGCCTTAATATTTACCCATAGATGGGAAAGAAGAGATAGATAGCATTTTTGTACTCACCCAACCCCTCCGCCACGGGAAGGATGTGACACAAGATCAATTTTTAAGCAGAGTAAAGTATGTTTGAATTAAGAGTTTTTTTTCCTAGAGTCGATGCCAAACTAAAGCTAAAGAAACCAGTCTACCTTACTATTTACCCATAGCTGGGGGAGATGAGATAGATAGCAGGTATATATTCTCCCAAAACTTCCGCCACGGACAGGATGTGACACAAGGTCAAGCTGTAAGCAGATTAAACCCGGTTTGAATTCACAGTTTTTCTTCTTCTATACTGGATACCTATCCAAAGCTAAAGAAACTCAGTCCGCCCTACTATTTACTTATAGTTGGTGTGAGATGGATTCATCCCTTTCACAAGGGCATTAGTGCGAAGTGAAACGTAAACAGCCATGTCTAGGAATTGAACTCGGGTTATTGATTCTATTTTCTACGACGATAACCGTTACTCTAAGTACGCCTATATATATATATATATATATATTGTTGTGTCCAGCCACACTGAAGAGACGTGAAACGTCGAAACACGGTGTCTGTGGATGACTTATTATATGCTCCCAAAATCCGGTAGAACTCTCTAGGGGCGACTTAAATTAGCTTTCACCGCCAGCATAAAGCAATGATCGTCTGTTTACAGACTGGATCTCTCTGGTGACCGTAAAAATATATATAAACAAATGTATGTATTAAATAGTTTAAACACCACCCCTTAAACGGCATCTGTCAAATGACCGAGAGGTTAACGAATCGGGCTGAGGAAAAGTCAGTCGGATTTCGCGCCTGGTTAGAGGTAGTTGTTGTGTCTAGCCACATTGAAGAGACGTGAGACGTGAAACGTTGAAACACGGTGTTTGTTGATAACTATTATATATAGTCATCCACAAACACTATATATATATATGTATATATATATAATATATATATATATATATATATAATATATATTTGGAGGATATGTGCTTAATTGAAGTCATACCTAATTTTGAAAATTAATTGGTTAATAATTAATGAATTTAGGCGGGCATATAATTATTAACCAATTAATTTTCAAAATTAGGTATGACTTCAATTAAGCACATATCCTCCAAAAATTGTCGGCTTAAAAGCCATATAAAAATAAACACATTTGTTTATTTACTTAACTTCATATATATATATATATATATGTAAAAGTATCCAATTGACTGGTATGTTAGGGATAATTCTATTTAAGATCAGCAGTATCTCCTGTACACCCACAATGCATGCTCATGTTGATGCATACTTATACACGTATTCAATGATTTTTACAAATTTCTAAGAGAGCTCAATGTATGATAATTGATAAATTGATTATATATAGAGCAATATTTACACTTTCAATACGATAGAAAAACATATATATATATATGTGTGTGTGTGTGTGTGTGTGTGTGTGTGTGTGTGCAATATTAAAAAAAGGGGATTCGACAAACAGGAATATTTCTTTTATGTTATTTTATTTTTAATTGAATCTCAACTAGTTTCGACTTCAGGTCATCGTCAGGAAGAAAAAAATGACTAGTCACGAAAAAGTAATATTCAGAAAAAAATGTACAGTCAAACGTGACAAAGTTCGTTTGTTTAGTGGAAACAATCTTCTGGTTAAATTCGTTTAGATTATATATATATATATATATATTATATATATATAGTTATATATATATATGGTGGAGATGGGAGGAACACAAGAACAAAATTCATTGAACGACTGGTGATGCCGATCTCAACGCTCAGCGAAATATATCCTACACACTTTTTTCTGAGTTTTGTTCTTTTGTTCCTCTCACATCTCCACCGCCAACATTCTGTCGGATTCATTCCAATCCTCTTTCCACACACACACACACACAACACACACACACACACACACAACAATATATATATATATTATATAATATATATATATATATATATATATAGGGTGTATTTTGGCAGCATTTTTTCTTTTAAACATGTTGTATTAAAGTCAAGTTTAATACAACATATATATATATATATATATATATATATATATATATATGATTAATTTAAGAAAGCTGTGTATATACATACATATATAAATGAATGTGTAAATGTACTGTTTTTTCAAGAGATTTATAACTGACTTTCCCTGCTTGATTCTTGTTTAAAGGCTGTGTATGTTATTAATTGTTATTAATTGTCTAAAGTATTGCTTTGTTTTTGTCGCTAAAGTGACGCTAAATAACGCTGGTGGTTATTTCGTAAGATATAAATTATATTTTTTGAATGTATCAAACGTGCAGGCAAAAGAGATTTAGAAAAAAAGTTCTATTCAAAGCTTTTTGGATTGTTATCGCTGGTTTAATAATTAATTCTATTAATTGAGCGTTATTTAGATTTTATATATAAAATTTTAAGAATTTAATCTTTTTATATCATTGTTGGCATGAAGTGTTTTTACGTTATTAACTAAAATATTTCTATATGCATATGTATATGCATATATGCTCGCAGACACACACACACACATATATATATATATAATATATATATATATATAATATATATATATGACGAATTTGGAATATGTCTTTCTTTTTCTAATCTGTCAAAATAAGGGATACATTAAGAGATACATTTTTTGCTGACCGAGTGTTTTGTGGCGGAAGTGAAACTACAACATAATTTTTTTTTTTTTGCAACATCAAGGAATTCTTTTGGAATTCATATCACAGCACTATAACATTTTTTAAAAATAAAAAAAATAAAAATCTGTTTTCAAATGCCTTTAAAGTAATAAAGAATTCATCATTCGCATCTGGGATGACTTATTAATTATTATTAATTATTAATATATTATATATATATATTATATTATATATATATATATATATATATAGATATAAGATATAGATATAGATATAATAGATAGATAGATATTGATTACAATCACACATACATGCACATATAATATATATATATATATATATATATATATATATATATATATATATATATGTATATATATATAATGGGTGGGGGATCTAGCACGCAGAATAGGAATGAGATTGAAATAGGAAAATAATATAAATAAAAAATGTAAAAAGGTTTATTTGTTGTTATTTTTTTTGGGGGGGTAGGGGTATTTGAATTTGTTTGGACCACGGTGGTGCTAGTTTTTTGTATTAAAAGTACGGTTGCTCCAACACCTTTTTAGTCAGATTCTTACCCTGATGAGCTACTAAGCGAAACTATTAGTAGGTATATCTGACTCATTAGGATTGACTTTATTATTTGCTCTACTTAGGTATCGAGCACATTTTACATTTTAGCTTTAGACAATCTTGGCGGTTTTTATGTATATTATTTTTATAAATAATTTTTTTTCTTTTGGCCAAGTATTATAGTGTTAATCGATTATTTTCGGTTGGTGCGCCCTCTTGGTCTTTTCTTTGTTTCATATTTTTTCCCTACGTAAAGTTGGGTAGTATATTTTTACTCACTAATTATTTGCCGTGTTTTTTTGTTTTTTCTGACAGCATGGTTTATTTAGGATTAGTAATATATAATATAATATATTATATATAATATATATATATATATATATATATTTTGTGAATAAAAGGTCTTAAATACCATGGGTATCGTGGTTATGGACCATTTCCACTCGTGAGTGGAAATGGTCCATAACAACGATACCCATGGTATTTAAGACCTTTTTATTCACAAATAACTTTTCTCTGTTTACAATAATTAAACATTGAGCTCTCATACGGAACCTGAACTCTGCAACAAACTACTGGTAGAGAATTAGGACCAGCCTGGAATCACCTTGTACCAAGATACTTGGTACCGCACCAAAGTATATATATATATATATATATATATATTATATATATATATATATTGACCACGGTTTTCCATCCACACAAACATACTGAAATTAAATGGGTCCACACGCTTACGTACACATACACACGGATTAAACACAAATTTAGGATTTCTCAACCCGTACAAATATTTCTCCACTACTAACACTACTCTCAAAGCCGAGGGCATGAGAGGCGATCAACACGGACAGTGACGACAGCCAGACAAAACTATAAGAATGCCGACACATAAAACACAGACAAGCACCCGCACAAAACAAACAAATGTGTAGTGGCAAAAAAGAAGAAAGGAGATCACTATGAACGACCACCCCATACCACCCGACAAGGTCACAAATTACCTAATAATAGGCAAATATATTAGCTGACTAGTAGGTATTTATCCCACCCATTCGTTGCGGGTAGGATGTGACACAATGTCGCAAATATGGAGCATGGAGCAGGATCTAACTCGCTATTCAGTAGTAATGGATCTGAGAGACTAGCAAAACATTACACCACGATAGGATGCCCTTATACCTGTACTTTTGCCGTGATTAGGATGTTAGTATCGAGATTGAAACTGCATTTACCAAGATAGAAATGAACAATGAATGGAACGTTAATTTTATTCAGAATACAAGGTGTGCCATAAAAGTGCTGAGTTTGAAGATGTATTTACCAAGATAGAAATGAACAATGAATGAAACGTTAATTTTATTCAGAATACAAGGTGTGGTCATAAAAGTGCCGAGTTTGAAATGTATTTACCAAGAGAGAAATGAACAAGGAATGGAACGTTAATTTTTGTTCAGAATACAAGTGTGTCCATAAAAGTGCTGAGTTTGAAGATGTATTTACCAAGATAGAAATGAACAATGAATGAAACGTTAATTTTTTTCAGAATACAAGGAGTGTCATAAAAGTGCTGAGTTTGAAGATGTATTTACCAAGATAGAAATGAACAATGAATGAAACGTTAATTTTATTCAGAATACAAGGTGTGTCATAAAAGTGCCGAGTTTGAAGATGTATTTACCAAGAGAGAAATGAACAAGGAATGGAACGTTAATTTTGTTCAGAATACAAGGTGTGTCATAAAAGTGCCGAGTTTGAAGATGTATTTACCAAGATAGAAATGAACAATGAATGAAACGTTAATTTTGTTCAGAATACAAGGTATGTCATAAAAGTGTCGAGTTTGAAGCTGTATTTACCAAGATAGAAATGAACAATAAATGGAACGTTGATTTTTTTTTTCAGAATACAAGGTGTGTAAAAAAAAAGTATAGATTTTCAAGCTGTATTTACCAAGATAGAAATGAACACTGAATGGAACGTTAATTTTTCAGAATACAAGGTGTGTAAAAAAAATCACCGAAAATCTCGATACTTTTTGACACACCATGTATTTGGTATAAAATTAATATATCATTGGTAGGAGTTAACTCTTTATAAAAAACGTCTTTTTACTTAAAAAAAATTGGTAGGAGTGTACATATTCATGAATAAGATTATACACACATACACACACATTTTAAAATAAAACTCAATATCTGATGACGCTATCCTCATAGCGAAACATATCAATTTAATTTTCCGTATTTCTTTCCTTTTCTGATTTCATCGGATTTTATTACAAAACTTCCCATCATCATCATCATCATTGATAATATGATCGTCCTCGTGCTTCGTTTGGTTTATTTGTTTAACGGCATATCAACTCCTTAGGGCCGCCCTCTAGACTGGGGCAGAAGAATACACCGACTGCACCTCTGCAGAGGAGTAAAATCCCCCCCAATGAGTAAGTGGTGACCTGTGATGCTTAAAGATGGAATCTTGAGGGCTGAACAGGCTATGACATCCAACAGTCCACCTTTGGCCCTTACTTAGGCTAGACGGGCGGTCAGTGAGGCACCCTCTGATCAATCAGCTGTCACGTCAATCCTAGCACCTATATGATTGTCCCGATCCTACTGCTCTTATGTCAAACCCCAACACGTTTTGTCATATATGTGCTAGAAGATGGTTGAGGTTCTTAGTGTCCTGGGTATGAGGTTAAATTTTGGAGCTCTGGGGATTGTGGAGTACCCTTCATCGCCATTACTTCCCCAGATCCACTCTACCCTCTTAACTGTTAGATTCCCATCTATGCGTTAAAATAGATCAAAAATGAGTTTTAAAAATGTGTTTAAAAAATGTTGGCTATTTCCTATAACTCCAACATAAACAAAGGGGAATCACTCGTGACTGACAAATTATTTATTTATTTATTGATCTACTAGGAAAAAAGAAGATGGGGTTAGGGTTAAGGCTAGGGTTTAGGGTTAAGGTTAGGGTTAGGGTTTAGGGTTAGTTTAATGGGAAAATAAATAAATAATTTATCAGTCAAGAGTGGTTCCCCTTTGTTTATGTTGGAGTTATAGGAAATAACCAGAATTGTTTTTAAATTCCGTAAAAGCCAACCAACCAACCAAACTTCATTGCCATTTTTGATTGATGTACGAGTTGATAAAACTAAATGAATATATTTACGTCTTAACGATTGGCTTACAAATCATATATAGGGTGATAAAAAAAAACAGACTTTTTTTAAAAGTCAGGCCTGTTTTAGGGGTGTCACCTATATATATATATATATATATATAATATATAATATGTTGTTTTGGTTCCAACGGGAGAAAATTTAATATTTTATAAAAATGAAGGTCCGCAAAATGTATTATGTTCTCAGAAAAATGTTTAAAATTGTTTTTATCTTACATATGCGACACGTGTTTCTGATCTGTTGTCTTCTTCAGGCATTGAGTTATTATTTTGGCAGAATATGTCCGATATTTGATAGGTTGAGTGTGTTTCTGCAACTTTTCTATTATAATGGCTGTTTAATAACGGTTGAACGCTACGTTATTTTTTTCAATCCTTGCGTGCGATTTGCGCGTGACCTGCGTGCGACTTGCGCGCAAAAATTGAGATAAAAATGATGTAACGTTCCCCAATCTTTGCGCGCAAGTCGCACGCAGGTCACGGCTTTCATTACTCTTTTATTAGATATAGTTCATAAGATGTTCATTTGATATGTTAGGTGTTTGTGTTTAAAATTTGTTTTTTGTTCTAGAGAATTTCTGTGCATATATATATATATATATATATATATATATATATATATATATATATCAAACGGCTGAGGAAGTCTGTGAATACAGACGAAACGTATCACCCTGTGACTTGTTTTGAGTTGATCATTTCTTGACCACTTTCCTTCTATCTACAGCATATCGTCGGATCCTAAACCCATCCACCCTTCCTTCATATATATATATATATATATATATATATAGCTGTGCATATATATATATATATATATATATATATATATATATACAGGGTGAGCCAAAAAAACAGACCTGACTTTTTTTTTTAAAGTCTGTTTTTTTGGATCACCCTATATTATCATTATCATCATCATCATCATTTTAAGCTGTAAAATTACATCATGATCATGACGATGATGATGATGATCATCATCATCACTTTAATCAGCGATATAACTAGCATTATCATCATCATTTCTATAATCAATAACATAATCATTATCAGCGCATCAGCACTTATCAAAAAATGAAAAAAAAATGTGTAACTTGGTAAATAACAAGTCCCACAGAAAGCACAGAATTCTTATTAGATCACTGAAGTTAAGCTGCGATGGGCTGGTTCGGTAGTTAGATGGGTAACCACTTAAAAACAGCAGGCACTGTAAGCCACCTGGGGCCTTTGTGCTAGACTATACAAACCTTGGTAAATAACAAGTCCAACTGAAATTGCAGATTTCTTATTAGATCCCTGAAGTTAAACAGCTTGTTTAGTACTGTGAAAGCTCGTAACTCGGAAAACGTTAGTTGGGGGAACTCAACGCACCACTCTATCATGAATCGATATAATTGCTTTCAAATTATTAGTCGGAAGAATTGTTACTTGAAGCTCTGATAGTTTACAAATTATTTATTAGATACTTGAAACCATATAATTGATTGAAAACTAGACTTGCTTCAGCAAGGAATAACTCAAGGGTTGATATACCGCAAAACTAATTAACTAACTAACTGAGTGGTGAGGCTCCAGTTCTAGAGCTCTGGAGAATGTCGAGCACTCCCGGATCTCCATTACTCCCAGGTCAACTCTGACCCGGAGTGGTAGTACCTGTTAGAGTATCATCTATGGATTAAATAGTTCATAGATGAGTTTGAAAAAATGTGAATGGCCAACAAGAATGAATAAGTATTATCTGCGTTATTCGGACTATTGTCCTCATCTTTATTGTTATCTGTACAACGTTTCGGCCGATATGCCCTCCGGTCTTCTTCAGGTATTTCTTGTCGTACTCGAGAACCTTCTTTTCGGTTTTGGGAACCTTCTTTTCGAACTCGGGAACTTTCTTGTCGTAATCGGGAGCCATCACGGAACTTTGAACCTAACCCTTTATTCAGTCCACGGGGGTATCCTGTTCTCATTAACACAACTCCTACCCCAACTATGGTTAGCGGAATGAGAACAGGATATCCCCGTGGACTGAATAAAGGGTTAGGTTCAAAGTTCTGTGATGGCTCCCGATTACGACAAGAAAGTTCCCGAGTTCCAAAAGAAGGTTCCCGAGTCCGAAAAGAAGGTTCGCGAGTCCGACAAGAAATACCTGAAGAAGGCCGGAGGGCATATCGGCCGAAACGTTGTACATATAACAATAAAGATGAAGACCCCCAGTGCAACCAACCTAGCCTAACCCCTAATGTAACCAACCTAGCCTAACTTCAATGCTACCAGCCTAGCCAAATCCCAATATAATTTACCTGTCCTAACCCCTAATGCAACCAGCCTTGTGTAACCCCGAGTGTAACCAACCTAGCCTAACCCCTAATGTAACCAACCTAGCCTAACCTCAATACTACCAGCCTAACCAAATCCCAATATAATCGACCTGGCCTAACCCCTAATGCAACCAACGTGGCCTAACCCCCAGTGCAACCAACCTAGCCTAACCCCTAATGCAACCAACCTAGCCTAACCTCCAAATGCAACCAATCTTACTTAACCCTTAAAGTTATAATGTTAAAAGGGTCTCATATGCCATAAAATACAGTAGATTGATTAGCAGCCAATAATCTTTCTTTTTTTCTTCAGTTATCCAGAATTTATAAAGCAGTTGATCATTACGAGGTTATTGATCAGTATGCTTAAATATCTGTTAAATATAATGTTGTTTTAACTTTTGTTGGGGGGAGGAGAGAGCAATCAAAAGAAAGAGAGTGTACGAGAGAGAGAGAGAGAGGAGAAGAGAGAGAGAGGGGGAGAAAGAGAGAGAATAGGTGAAAGAGGTGTTGTAAGGAGAGAGGGGTCTGTGGGAGAGTTAGAGAGAGAAAGAGAGAGAGAGAGAGACAAAGAGAGAGAGAGAGAGAGAGAGAGAGAGAGAGAAAGAAAGAAAGCAGGTTTAACAGATACTTAAACATATTGATCGATGACATGTCTTTCTAGGTTAAACATGACGTTATTTTTCAGTTAAGTAGGAGAGAGATAGTGAACGAGAGACAGAGAGAGAGACAGAGAGAGGGGGAAAGAGTGGGATAGGGAGAGAGAGGAAGAGAGAGAGTAAGGGAGTTGAAAAGAAAAAAAGGTGATATAAGAGTGAGAGTGTGTGTGCGTGTGCGTGTGTGAGAGAGAGAGAGGGGGGGGAGAAAGAGAAATAGAGAGCTAGCTTGTCTGAAGAAAGAAAGAAAGAAAGAAAGAAGAAAGAAAAGAAAGAAAAGAAAAAACGAAATACTAAAGTGTTCAAGAGAGAGAGAGAGAGAGAGAGAAAGAAAGAAGGAGTAGAGAGAGAGAGAGAGAGAGAGGGAGAGAGAGAGGAAGAGAGAGAGAGAGGGGGTTAGAGTACGTACAAATGGGAAAGAACGAGAGATGACAAGCGATTGAAAGAGGAAGAAAAAAACAAAGATAACGTCTGAGAAAGTGTGAGAGAAAGAAATATATCGCGAAAAAGACAGGAAAAAGAAAGAGAGTAAGAGATAGCCCGCCTGGAGGAGTAAAATGTGTGAAGAAAAAAAATATGGATTCAAAGAAAGAAAGAAAGAAAGAAAGAAATATGTTCAAAGAAAAAAGAAAATGAAAAAGGGGTCGCTTGAAAGTGGTAGATACCTAGCGAATGAAAATTAAAGAAAAAGAATGTAACAGTGCTTGTGCGTATGTGTGTGTGTGTGTGTGTGTGTGTGTGTGTTGTGTGAGAAAGAGAGAGAGAAGAGAGGCGGGTAGTGAAATGTGTGAAGAAAGAAAGAAAGAAAGAAAAAAATCGTCACAGACAAAATGAAAAAAGGCAGCTTGAAGTGGGAGATAAGAGGTACAGAAAAAGTTTGCGAGATCAAGTGTGTGTGTGTGTATGTGTGTGTAAGACAGATGGAAAGAGAGAGACAGACAGACAGACAGACAGAGACAGAGAGACAGAGAGAGTGAGAGGGTGGGTGTGTTTGAGAGAGAGAGAAAGAGAGAGAGAGAGAGAGAGAGAGAGAGAGAGAGAGAGAGAGAGAGAGAGAAAAGAAAAAGAGATAACTTGTTAGGTAGAAACGGAAGAAAAAGAGAGACCGTCTGAGAAAGTGTGAGGAGAAATAAAGAATATTCCGCGAAAAAAGACAGAAAGAAAGAGGACCAAAGATAGTACATCTGAAAGAAAGAAAGAAGAAGAAAGAAAGAAAAAGAAAGAAAGAAAGAAGAAAGAAAGAAAGATACGTTCAAGAAAGAAAAAAAAGAAAAGAAAGAAAGAAAGAAAGAAAGAAAGATACGTTCAGAAAAGAAAGAAAAGAAAGAAAGAAAGAAAGAAAGAAAGAAAGAAAGATACGTTCAGAGAAAAGAAAAAAAGAAAGAAGAAAGAAAGAAGAAAGAAAAGATACGTCAGAGAAAGAAGAAAAAAAGAAAGAAGAAAAGAAGAAGAAGAAAGAAAGAAAGATAAGAAAGAAAAAAGAAAGAAAGAAAGAATACTTCAGAGAGAAGAAAAGAAAAAAGAAAGAAAGAAAGAAGAAAGAAAGAAAGAAAGATCGTTCAAAGAAAGAAAGAAAGAAAGAAAGAAAGATACGTTCAGAAGAGAAAGAAAGAAAGAAAGAAGAAAGAAGAAAGAAGATACGTTCAAAGAAAGAAAGAAAGAAAGAAAGAAAGAAAGATACGTTCAGGAAAGAAAGAAAGAAAGAAAGAAAGAAATATACGTTCAAAGAAAGAAAGAAAGAAAGAAAGAAGAAAGAAAGATACGTTCAGAAAAATAAATAAAGAAAGAAAGAAAGAAAGATACGTTCAAAGAAAGAAAGAAAGAAAGAAAAAAAGAAAGAAAGAAAGATACGTTCAAAGAAAGAAAGAAAGAAAGAAAGCATGCTAAAGAGAATTTTTAAAAAGGGGTCGCGAGGAAGTGGCATATAGCTGGCGAATGAGAGTTAAAGAAAAACAACTCGAGAGCGTATGTGTGTATGTGTTTGTGTGGTAGTGTATGTGTTTGTGTGTGTGTGTGAGAGAGAGAGAGAGAGAGAGAGAAAGAGAGAGAGAAGGTGTAGGGGGGCGCATGTGAGTAACCTCGTGTAGGTGCGTGTGTTGTTCTTTTTCACGTCTGTCTTGCCTACTCGAGTCTAAATTTAATCGACTTTAAAATATTTTCCCTACAAGTAGAATGATCGATATGGTTTTAATCCAATTTCAAAACAACTTTTATTCAGCCTCGTCTTTTCACTCAAAACCAGACGACTAAAAATCTATCAAATCTCATTTAAATCTCGTGCGTTTTATCGTTCAAGGGCGCCCATATCCCACTCATGACACATGGCGTTTACATCGCAGTTTTTAACTAGATCATCATCATCACCATCATCATCATCATCCTCATCATCAATGCCTGTTGTCAGCACGGATTCCCTTGATTCTTTCCCCTCCCCCTATCTGTCTCTCTCTACCTCTCCCTATCGCCATCCGTACCTATCGACCATCGTTTTTTGGTGAGTCCCCTCGACGGCATCCAGTGTCCATACAAAGTCGATGAATGTACATATTTACCAACCCCTCCACACGAACAGGATGTGACACAATGTCAATTTTTTAGGCAGAGTTTAACAGGTTTGAATTCAGAGTTTTCCTTCTCCTATACTTAGTTGCCTAGCTATTTAACCATGGCTGGAGGGAGAGAAGATGGATGCCTACCTTTCCCAAGGGTATTAGTGCTATGTGAAATGTAGGCAGCCTCGTCTTGGATTTGAACTTCGAGTCCATTTCCTACCATTCACCAAACCATTACACCACGCGCCTTGATGAATGTAAATAATCCAATTTTTGTTTGGTTTGTGTGTTTTGTTTTACGGCATATCAACCTCAGTGGGTCATTTAATGCCGACAAAGTTTTGAAATAAATTCATTCTTAATGGATACTCAATTTTGTTTATAAACTCATGTTTTTTCTATTTAACTTATAGATGTGACCCTAACTGGTACTACCACTCCAGGTCAGAGTAGAATAGGGAGCAGTGGTGATGAAAGGGTGCGCCACATTCCCCAGACATTCAAAACTGGAATCTCACCATCAGATAGAGTTTAACATCATTCCCAATACACGAAGACCCTCATCCACCGTCTTCTAGCACCCATATGATAAAAAGGATAGGGGCTTGTCATAAAGGCAATAAGGTTGGGACAATCATATAGGTGTTAGGGCTTGACGTGACCAGCCGATTGATCGGAAGGGGCCTCTCCGACCGCCTGTCTAGCACAAGTAAGGGCCAAAGTGGAGTGTTGCATGTCATGGACTGCTCAGCTATCTGGGTTCCATCCTTAAGCATCATGGGTCGCCACCCACGACCAACAGGTGGCCCCATTTGGGGAGACTTACCACTCTGCATAAGTGGAGTCGGTGTATTCTTACGCCCCACTGACAGGGCGGTTCAACTTTATGTCACATTCCAAAACTGAGTTGCGCGGGAGGGGGGTTAATATTGTACTTGAATCGGTTAAATATCTGTCTATACATATATAAAGGGCAGTTGTGTGTATATGTATGTCCGGAGGAAACTATGAAAATAAAACAATTAACGACAAAGTAAATATATATAAACATTCACTATCATCATATTTTGTTTTTTGAGCAAAAATAATGAAGATTTGATTTATATTCGTGAAGATAATTGAAAAATAAAATTTAAATGATAACAGCATGGCATTTTTTTAAATATTTAATGTTGTAAATAGTAAACATTAATTTTTCTTTTCAGTCTGGCTGGATCAGCACAAGGTCTTTTTTACGTGGGGATTTTAATGGAATATCCTGCGGGAAACCAACTCATGATTCAGTAATAATGGATCTATGAGACTAAATTTTTTACCCCCCCCCCCTGTACCCAGGCGATGCTGGGTAGCCGCTTCTAGTCATAATCAAAGCGTGCTGGTGGCAAAGATTTTCATCCAGTGTCCACACAGATATGATGAATGTAGATTTTTGCTGGTCGGCTCACACGGGTGTGTCCATGTGTACGAGTCCATCGGAGAACGTCGCTTATGAGTTCATCCTTATATCTTCAGCAGTGCCCAGTATATATTGCTCGTCTTACTTGGATGGTTTGTGAGATGGGAGGTAGGTGGCCATAGAGTTGTTGTCTTGTAGAGGTGCTGCTTCCAGGATTTGTCCAAAAGAGCAGATCATCATTATCAAAACGCGTTGACAGATTCCCATCCAGTGTCCACCCAGAGATTATAAACGTAAGATTTTGCTGGATGACCAACACTGGTGTGTCCGTGTGTACAAGTCCATCAGCATTTTTGTATGGTTCACATTATAAGAATAAAATGTGTGATTCTTATAGAGTAACCTTCTAACGTAGGTGAATAATATTCATAAATAAATCCGAGCAAAGAAGTATAACATAACAACAATACAGACTTTATTATCTGAGCACGTGGATATGACTTTATACATGACAAGATGCAAAACAGTCCTTTGAAAGTACGAAAGGGTTCATAAAGAATATGAGAGTCACTTACTGATAGTTGTGGGGGGGGGATAAAGCCTCCCACTTAATGGACAGAGACACAACGCGTCTAGTCCATCTTTTGTGTGTGCCAGACCAAGAGAAAGAGAGAGAGAGAGGGGGGGGAGAGAGAGAGATTCCCGGATTGCTGTTTAAATACACAGCTAGTAGTGTCACCTATTGGCGAAACACTCATGGTAAGGGAAGATAACCCGTTTGGACAGACATAAGTCCATCCCAACAGGGGCAGATAATCGCTATACCATCTTTTTTTTCTCCAGTTGTTTCGTTAAAGTTTAAGTAGTGCAACCATACAATAGTACTGACATGAGTAAAGCTTGGAGGAATTCCCGTTTTATTTATATCAGGGATATCAGACTTCCATATGATCGTTAACCTGTCTGAAGCAGTTTATGCTTAATTTGTGCGTATGATGACATCGCTTGTAGCAGATGAGTTATTGCTATAAATTGCTTTACTAATTTCTGAGATTTGAAATTTAATGAAGGATTGCTAGATTAACTATACAAGATGATATGACGATTTTTTGTTTGTAAATAATATTTTCGTAAAACTCTATACGTTAGATAACTTTAAATATATATATCAAAATAGGTCCAGAAGAAAGTGGCGGCAACAAAGCACTGGCAGATCAACATCTTCAGGGACAGCCTTCACATGCGACATCTATTGTCGAGAATGTTTTTTTGAATATTGAACTTTACAGTTACAGGAGGCGCTGTAACTTCAGGGGCGCAAGAACTATATAGTCTTCCGAGACTGCAAGGCCGATGTATATTAAAATTAAAATAAAAACTCAATGATACCGGGCATGTATTTATTGAAACCTGCTTTAAAAAGCGCTATGGACCATCTAAGATTGTGTCCTTCCTTTGTGATTATATATATAATACAGCGTTGTATAATCTATGCATATATAAAGGGAAGTTGTGTGTATATGTATATCCGGAGGCAGATCACAGGGTGAAGCTGAAAGAAAACGAAAAGATGGACAAATACCTGGACCGTGCCAGAGAATTGAAAAAGCTGTGGAATATGAGGGTGAAAGTGATACCAATTGTAGTTGGTGCACTTGGAACGGTCCCAAAAAAACTTGGAAAAAAGACTGGAAGATCTGGAAATCAGAGGAAGAATTGAGACCATCCAGACAACTGCATCCAGCATTGCTAGAATACTCAGAAGAGTCCTGGAGACCCGAGGAGACTTGTTGTCACCCAGCCTCCAGTGAAATACCATCAGCTAATGCTGGTGTGAAAAATCAAAAGGAGTGATGATAATAATAATAATAATAATAATAATAATAATAATAATAATAATAATAAAACATAATCACTTATAATTGCTGCACAAAATAATGCCATAAGGACAAACTACATCAAAGCAAAAATTGATAAGACCCAACAAAATAGTAAATGTAGACTTTGCGGTAAGAGATATGAGACTGTAAACCATATACTCGGCGAATGTAGCAAACTAGCACAACGAGAATACAAAACTAGACACGACTGGGTTGGGAAGGTGATCCACTGGGAATTATGCAAAAAATTAAATTTTGACCACACAACAAAATGCTATATGCATAAACCAGAATCTGTTCTTGAGAACGAAACGCATAAAATTCTCTGGGACTTTGAGATAAAAACGGATCACCTTATCCCAGCAAGAAGGCCAGACCTAGTGTTGATAAACAAAAAAGAAAGAACTTGTCAATTGGTGGATTTTGCAGTGCCAGCAGATCACAGGGTGAAGCTAAAGGAAAATGAAAAAATAGACAAATATCTGGACCTTGCCAGAGAACTGAAAAAGTTATGGAATATGAAAGTGAAAGTGATACCGATTGTGGTTGGTGCACTTGAAACAGTCCCAAAAGGATTAGAAAAGGGCTAGGAAAGTTTGGATATCAGAGGAAGGATTGAAACCATTCAGAACACTGCACTGCTGCAATCTGCCAGAATACTCAGAAGAGTCCTGGAGACCTGAGGAGACTTGCTGTCACTCAGACTCCAGTGAAAGACCATCAGCTAACACTGATGTGAAAACTCAAAAATAATAATACGAGTCACCTTATCACAACCAGAAGACCAGACCTAGTATTGATTAACAACAAAAAGAGAACTTGTAAACTGGTAGATTATGCAGTTCCAGCAGATCAAAGGGTGAAGACTTAAGGAAATGAAAAGATAGACAAATACTTGGACTTTGCTAGCATGAATAGAACAAAACGTCCTTGGCATAAAATAACCCAACAAGAGTTGACATGCTGTAAAATCGAAAAAACAAATAAACTCAACCAACATAAAGAGCCCATTTGGCCCTACTATTTTACATATAGCTGGCAAGAGCATAGCTGGATTCATACCTTTCCCAAGGATATTAGCGCTATTATCACACCTACCATCAGCTCCTAGATACTTTACCGCACATATCAAATTACCCAAGCTGTACTACTCATGCGCTTTGGCGAAGATCAATATCGAACCCGGAACCTTACGATTCCTAGGCAAATTCTCTAGCAACTAAGCTAACCGGTGCTTTATTATACAGGAACTATAAACAAGTCAGCAGGGTGGCCTATTGTCTGTATCAGCCGAACAGCGAGAGTCTATCTCTAGACCAGGGATATTGTTTTTGCTGAGGTGGAGCACCACACTAATCATCAGCTCCTCACTTTACCACACAAATCCAAGCTATGGGTTTGAGTTTGAGTTTTGTTTAACGGCATATCAACCTCTGTGGGTCATTTAATGCCAAAAAGGTTATTTTGGATTTCAGTATTTAAAGTAGTGGTTCTATGGAGATAATTTCCAAGCTATGGTACTGATACACTAATTTGGCGATGGTCGATAACGAAATCGGAACCTTATGGTTCCTGGTTGGACGCTCTACTGACTGAGCTAAACCGGCCTCTTTCTTCGATCAGTGCGGTAAAGTGGGGAGTTGAGGGTAGGTGTGACGCTCCACCTCAGACTCAAAAACAATCATGCTGAAAGTACCGGTTCCCGCTAAGTTAAACGGCGATTAAGTAAAGTCGTCGGTGCGGCCTAATGTCGGTATCAGCCAATCAGCGAGGGAGTCTATCCCCTTTTCACTAGCGCTAGACCAAGGAGATTGTTTTTGCATCTGAGGTGGAGCGCCACAGCTACCATCAGCTCCTTACTTTACCGCACAGATCACTGTGCTACTCATACGCTGAGTTGGCGAAGGCCGGTATCGAACTAGGAACCTTGTGGTTTCTAGCCGAACGATACTTAGGTGACCATTTAAGTAAACCGAATATAAAGATGGCTTGATTTTGCATTAAATGTCCCGAAAAATAAAACAACCAACAAACAAACAAAAAAAAAATATCACTGCTAGTGAAAAGGGGATAGACTCCTTCTCTGCCCGGCAGATACCGACAATAGACCACTCGGCCTACTTTACTTCACTGGAACTATAACGAATCAATATTTCTATTGTTATTTGTAAAGTGGAATGTATAGTTTATTTCAACGATTGAGATTTTGAGATCAATCAATGGCGCTGTAAAGACCGTGGGAATTTGTGACAGGTGCCCGAGTTGACAAAATATAATTAACAAACGAAAAAGATTTTGAATTGATTGAATTCGAAGTAGCAATTATAATTCCTATAATCAACATTGATTAACAAACTAGCTTAGTATTTACTAGCAGCGGCTACCCGGCGTCGACTGGGTAGAGGGGGATTTTTTTAAGTTAATCCCGCAGATCCATTATTACTGAATATTTAAGTTGAATCCTCGTTCCATTTAAATCCCTATGTAAAAAAAAGACCTTGCATTGATCCAGCTACTCTGAAAAGAAATGTTAATGTCTACTATCTAAAATATTAAATGAAAAAAAAATCCATATATAATTCCTATAATCAACATTGATTAACAAACTAGCTTAGTATTTACTAGCAGCGGCTACCCGGCGTCGACTGGGTAGAGGGGAATTTTTTTAAAGTTAGTCCCGCTGATCCATTATTACTGAATATTTAAGTTGAATTCTCGTGGGATGCCCCATTCAAATCCCTATGTAAAAAAAATAGACCTTGAATTGATCCAGCTACTCTAAAAAGAAATGTTAGTCTACTATCTAAAATATTAAATGAAAAAAAAATCCATACTGTTATCATTTAAATTTTATTTTTTAATTATCTTCATGAATATAAATCAAATCTCTATTAATTTTGCTCAAAAACCAAGCTCTGGCGATATTTATATATATATATATATATATATATATATATATATATATATATTGGTGTGTGTGTGTGTGTGTGTGTGTGTGTGTGTGTGTGTAGTATATTAAGAAAAATGAAAAAACATAGGTTTAAATGGGTTAAGTGGTGAGTTTTTAAACCTGTGTTTTTTCATTTTTCTTAATATACTACACACACACACACACACACACACACACACACACACATATATATATATATATATATATATGTGTGTGTGTGTGTGTGTGTGTGTGTGTATATATATTATATATATATATATATATATATATATATATATATTTACTTTGTCGTTAATTGTTTTATTTTCGAAGTGTCCTCCGGACATACATATACACACAACTATATGTATAGATTACTCGGCTGAATCAAAAGTTTTGCAATGATTTGATACGTGCTAGTTTGCGGCGCGCGTATATCACTTGACTGAAGCACTTCAATCCGTTTTTAGGTACATAATGTGGTTGGTAGTAACGTGGTAGTTGAAGATCAATGAATGAAACGATGTTTTTTCTTCAGAGTAAGAGGTGTGCGCAAAAAAATATCGAGACTGAAGCTGTATTTGCCAAGAGAGAAATGAACAATGAATGAAACGTTCATTTTCTTCATAAGAGTCTCCTTCACTCCGTTTGTGATTTAAAGGCCGCACAGATGAACGCGCAATGTATTCAGAAACTTATGCTTTGCGAACGTGATTCCCCTAAGCATAAAATAACTCTAAACGTGTTGATATGCCATTAAAATCAGTCAACCACTGAATCAACTACTGATTAAACGATTTAGTGCTAATTTTAAAAAAGAAAGAAAATGAAGCCAGTCTCGATAAATTTGATAATTATAACACCTTTTCTACACACCAGACATTTCTTGAACTTGAAAACTCATCTGACCTGGAATAGTAGAATCTGTTAAGGCCCCAATGGATTAAAAAGAGGGTTTGATTCCAAGTTCTGTGAAGACTCCAGAACGTGACAAGAAAAACCTATCTATCTATATCTATCTATCTATCTGAGTCTGTTCATTATCTATCTATCTATCTATCTCAGTATGTTCATATCTATCTATCTATCTATCTATCTATCTATCTCAGTCTGTTCATATCTATCTATCTATCTATCTATCTATATATATATATATATATATATATATATATATAATATATATATATAATAATCATCACTCTCAGTCTGTTCATATCTATCTATCTATCTATCTATCAATCTCAGCCTGTTCATATCTATCTATCTATCAATCAATCTCAGTCTGTTCATATCTATCTATCTATCTATCAATCTCAGCCTGTTCATATCTATCTATCTATCAATCTCAGCCTGTTCATATCTATCTATCTATCAATCATCTCAGTCTGTTCATATCTATCTATCTATTATCTCAGTCTGTTATCTATCTATCTATTCTATCTAGTTTCATTCTATCTATCTATCTATCTATCTATCTATCTCAGTCTGTTCATATCTATCTATCCTATCTATCTATCAATCATCTCAGTCTGTTCTATCTATCTATCTATCTATCTAGTCTGTTCATTATATATCTATCTATCTATCTATCTATCTATCTATCTCAGTCTGTTCATATCTATCTATCTATCTATCTATCTCAGTCTGTTCATTATCTATCTATCTATCTATCTATCTATCTCAGTCTGTTCATATCTATCTACCTACCTATCTATCTATCTATCTATCTATCTCAGTCTGTTCATATCTATCTATCTATCTATCTATCTATCTCAGTCTGTTCTATTACTTGTTCTTGTTTACAAATTCAACGACTTGGTTAAATCCCCAAGTTCATGTTTCCAAACCGCTTGGAGGAATACTGACAGACGCCATTCGTGCTTGCCTCAGTCGATCGCCCTAGTTCACTCTCTAGAATCAAACTCTTTTCTCGCCAATCTCAGTCACGTGACATCCTAAGCGAATCAGAACACCACGTCCAAGTAAATAAGGGTCAAATGCTGTCAATTAAAACACTGGTTATTTTCCATGACTCTCCTAACGAATTATCAGTTATCTTTTGAATTCGAATATTTCTACGCTTCCTTATACGATGGTTACGCTACTATCTATTTTGTAACAAATAGTAGGACAGACTGGGCGATTTAACTATGCTCAGGCAACCAGTCTAGGAGAAGGAAGACTCAGCTTTACCCTTCTAAGAAAAATTGATCTCCTATATCGTGACCACTGCGGAGGGGTTGGGTAAATATATGCATACATGCATGCCTACTTACCTTGTTTAGGGGCCCTCTGGTTCTGATCAGGTGAATGAGGTAAAATATATCGCCTGGCCCAGGGGGGCAGTCCCCCAGACAGCACCTGTCACCTCAACTAAACAAGACAGCGCCGAGGTTATTGCCTGAGGCGCCCCAAAAGGGGAATGCCAATGGGACCACGCACTTTTGCACAGGCCATCGCATGAGCTTCTTTTTGTGCGTGGCTTCCCACGTAAAAAAGATCTTGCATTAATCCGGCCTGGTGAGAGGTCAGGAAAATTTCAGTTGGTAGAGGAACAACCTATGAACCACAAGGTTCCGGGTTCGATGGTAGTCCTCTCCACTCGTGTAAGTAGCATGTGATATTAAGTGCAGAGTTGACGGTAGGTGTGGTTCTCCACATGAGGTGCAAAACAATCTCCTTGGTCTAGCGCTGGTAAAAAGGGGGTAGACTCCCTCACTGCCCGCCTGAAACCAACAATAGGTCGACTTTACTTTTACATACATGCTTTTCACAATTGCTTGAAAGGGATGTAAAACGCAAACAGCCCCTGTTGTATATTGAAGATATTTAAAAGAAGGTGAAAACGGAAATAGGGTCTTCCGGTTTCATCGAGGAAGGGAGAAGACGAAAAGAGTAACAAAGGACTTTTTCCGGGTAAAGCGAACAAAGAAGTATGGGAAACAATAAGTTCGGAAATAGATTTGTCCGCTGATAAAGATAACAAAAGAAAACGCGTAGGCGTTTGATATATATAAAAGGAAGTCAGGGATCCCAGGTCAGACAGTGAGTCAGACAGCGGACGGCGAACAGGGCATAAGGAGCGACCGTCGACACGGTCCGTCGCGGCCAAGGGCGGTGAGACGCCACCACCCACTCCTTTACCTCACCGTCCCAACAGCAGTAGTTGTCATCGTCAACCCTTGGGCAGATTCCTATTGTCACGCTCGCCACGCACCAGCCGAGGGAAAGAAATAAGGTCAAAACTCCTACTATACTCATGTGTTGTGGTTTCTTAAGTCCGACTACATACTTCGCCACGTGGCCATATATACCCGCAACGTATACAGATACACGATTTAGCAGCGTGAATTTGAAGAAGCCGCTATACAACACCCCGTCCAGAGTTTGAACTTGACACGCTGTGTCCATTTTCTTTAATGGTAACGATTTCTCCGCAACACGCCACCACACGGGACATCTAGTAATCTATTAAATGACTAAATTACACCCCATAAAGAATACAAGAGTAGACGTGTTTGGTGAAGAAGGAAAATTCAATAAACCCTCTGCATACAATTTAGCAATCACCAAGCAACAATATATGATAAAGAAAAGCCACATATTCCTCCATTTGTTATATTGAATTATAGAATTAAATTATTCTATTCGATAAATAATAAATGTGACTTTTATAGACAAGGGAGTGGGCATCGCGAATTGTACGAATGTCTGTCTCAAAGGACGAGGGCGTAAAATCCAACTGACGAAAATCTCTAGAGCGGGAAATACACGAACGAATGTAAGCAATTAAGTTCATTCATTATTCATTCTAAATTCGCCGAATCAGCGGGAATATTTGCCGCTAGAATCTGTTAATTACTTGGGTTGAAGAGATACAAAGATTCATTAAGGATTTATTAGAATATTCAATGCGGTTGCTGTGTCACCTCCTGCCACTTCTGTACGGCTGAGGGCCAGCGATTATCTAACACAGGCAAACACTACGGACCGCAGCGCTTTCTGAATGGCCCGCTTCAGAATTCAATTTAACCTTTAAAAAATCTTATACACGACAAGAAAAAAAAAATCAAATTTTTTAAAGGTTAAATTGAATCGAAGGCGGGCCATTCAGAAAGCGCTGCGGTCCGTAGTGTTTTTGCCTGTGGTTAGATAATCGCTGGCCCTCAGCCGTACAGAAGTGGCAGGAGGTGACAACAAGCAACCCGCATTGAAATATCTAATAATCCTTAATGATTTGTATCTCTTCAAACCCAGTAATTAACGATTCTAGCGGCAAATATTCCCGCTGGATTCGGCGAATTTAGAATGAATTAATGAATGAACTTAATTGCTTACATTCGTTCGTGTATTTCCCGCTCTAAGAGATTTTCGTCAGTTGGATTTTTAACGCCCTCGTCTTTGAGACAGACATTCGTCAATTCGCGATCCCACTCCTTGTCTATAAAGTCCACATTATTATTTATGAATAGATAATTTAATTCTATTTCAATATTAACAAATGAGGAATGTGGCTTTTCTTTATCATATATTGTTGCTTGGGTGATTGCTAAATTGTATGCCAAGGTTTTATTGAATTTTCCTTCTTCGCAACAGTCTTACTTCTTTATTCATTTAGGGTGTAATTTTAGTCATTAAATAGATTACTAGATGTCCCGTGTGGTGGCGTGTTGCGGAGAAATCGTTACCATTAAAGAAAATGGCACAGCGTGTCAGTTCAAACTCTGGACGGGGTGTTTGTATAGCGGCTTCTTCAAATTCACGCTGCTAAAATCGTGTATCTGTTTCGTTTGCGGTATATATCGGCCCGTGGCGAAGTATGTAGTCGGACTTAAGAAAAACACAACCATGAGTATAGTAGGGTTTTGACCTTATTTCTTTCCTCGGCTGGTGCGTGGCGAGCGTGACAATAGGAATCTGCCAAGGTTGACGATGAACAACTACGCTGTTGGGACGGTGAGGTAAAGGGTGGGTGGTGGCGTCTCCCGCCCTTGGCCGCGAGGACCGTGTCGACGTCGCTCTTATGCCCTGTTCGCCGTCCCTGTCTGACTCACTGTCTGACCTGGGATCCTGACTTCCTTTATGATATATCAAACGCTCTACTGCGTTTTCTTTTGTTTCTTTATGCACGGAAAATCTTTTCCGAACTTATTGTTTTCCATACTTCTTTGTTCGCTTTACCCGGAAAAAGTCCTTATTGTTACTCTTTCGTCCTTCTCCTTCTCCGATGAAACCGGAAGAACCTATTTCCGTTGCACCTTCTTTTAAATTCTTCCAATAACAACAAGGGGCTGGTTTGCGTTTTACATCCCTTTCAAGCGCAATTGTGAAAAGCATGTCAATGTAAAAGTAAAGTCGACCTATTGTTGGTTCAAGGCGGCTGGGGAGTCATACCTTTTTAACCAGCGCTAGACCAAGGAGATTGGTTTTGCACTCTGTGGAGAACCACACTACCGTCAACTCGCACTTAATATCACGATGCTACTTACACGAGTGGGAGAGGACTACCATGCGAACCCGGACCTTGTGGTTCATAGGTTGTTCCTCTACTCAACTGAAATTTTCCTGACCTCTCACCAGCGCGGATTAATGCAAGATCTTTTTTACGTGGGAAGCATCGCAACAAAAAGAATGCTCATGCGATGGCCCTGTGCAAAGTGGCGTGGGTCCATTGGCAAATTCCACTTTTGGGGGCCTCAGGCAATAACTTCGGGCTGTCTGTTTTAGTTGAGGTGAACAGGTGCTGTCTGGGGGAACTGCCCTGGGCCCAGGCGATATATTTTACCTCATTCACCTGATCAGAAACAGAGGGCCCCTAAACAAGGTAAGTTAGGCATGCATGTATGCATATATTTAACGCTCAACCCCCTCCGCAGTGGTCACGATATAGGAGATCAATTTTTCTTAGAAGGGTAAAGCTGAGTCCTTTCCTTCTCCTAGCTGGTTGCCTGAAGCATAGTTAATGCTCAAGTCCGTCCTACTATTTGTTCAAAATAGATAGTAGCGTAAACCATCGTATAAGGAGCGTAGAAATATTCGAATTCAAAAGATAACTGATAATTCGCTTAGGAGAGTCCATGGAAATAACATGTTAATTGACAGCATTTGACCTTATTTATTGGACGTGTGTTTCTGATTCGCTTAGGATGTCACGTGATGAGATTGCGAGAAAGAGTTTGATTCTAGAGAGTTGAAATAGGGCGATCGACTGAGGCAGCACGAATGGCGTCTGTCAGTATTTCCTCCAGCGGTTTGGAACATGAACTGGGGATTTAACCAAGTCGTTGAATTTGTAACCAAGAACAAGTAAATAGAACAGACTGGATAGATAGATAGATAGATAGATAGAATATGAAAGACTGAGATAGATAGATAGATAGATAGATAGGTAGTAAGATAATATGAACAGACTGAGATAAGATAGATAGATAGATAATGATAATGAACAGACTGAGATAGATAGATAGATAGATACGATATAACAGACTGAGATAGATAAGATAGATAGATAGATAGATAGATATATAATGAACAGACTGAAGATAGATAGTAGATAGATAGATATGAACAACTGAGATTGATTGATAGATGATAGATAGGTAGGTGATAGATATGAACAGACTGAGATAGATAGATAGATAGATAGATAAGATAGATAGATAATGACAGACTGAGATAGA
>CM042153.1:105913116-105928116 GCA_023376005.1 Doryteuthis pealeii
CGTAATTCTTTTTCAGATAGCAATTCTGTCAAAAAGTACAGAAAAACTTCGATACTTTTTTGAACAACCCTGTATATATATATATATATATATAATATTATATATATATATATAATATTATATATATATAATATATAATATATAACTATATGAGGAGAGAATAGGAAAATGATCCGACAATATGAGAAACAAATGAGTAAAGAAAATAAATGTAGATGGATAAAAGAATTTTATCGATATTGACTTTTAATTGAACTATACTTACACATGTGTTCGGTCTGTTTATCAAAATGTTTACGGCTAGCGTTTTTTTATCTTTTTTATCTTATTTTAAAATTAACAAACTTACTACTCTGATGAAGTCGGCACAAATCTGTGTACCGGCTCATTTTATGCCAATTTTTCCTATTAATTAATTATCATCATATCAAGTTCAACTCCATCTGAATATTTTAATAATAATAATAACGTAAATCCGTATACATTTATAAACAGACCGAAACTACATGGTTAAGTGATATCGATTAAAAGTGATATCACGATAAATTCTATTTTTATCGCATATACATTTACTCATTTTTTTTCCTCGATATATATATCATAGATACTATATAATATATCATATATAATATTAACAATACTATATAGGTGAGGGTAAGTGCACGTGTACGTGTGGGTATGTGTGTGTGTGTGTGGTGTGTGTGTGTGTGGTGTGTGTGTGTGTGTGTGTATTACGTTATGTTACCGTTGTGAACGATAGTACAGCAATGATAACTAGTATTCGTAACAGCTAAGGGTGCAGAATTCATTTTCAATAATATAGTCGGTAGATATAGCACAAAAATCTATTAATTGCGCAATTAATCGATCTGTTAGAAAGATATAACACAATGACATCGCTCGTTGGGATTTAGAACAGAAAAAAGAATGACAATGACATATATCCCGGACTAATTCATACTAATAGCTGCCTTTTTTTTTTGTCAGTATCAGATCGACTTTTCTAGCTGATGCCATTAGACAAATATTATGTTCCATACACCACACACACACACACACACATCACAACACACATATATTATTATACATATATAGTATATCATATATAATTTGGATGGGGCGTAACGAAATTTGCTTTGTCGACCACCCATAAATATTAGGGGTCGCAATAGCAATGCTTTTGTCATCGCATTTGACCAATATGAGGTCAGTTCCCATATATACTATATATATATATATATATATATAAATATATATATATATATATATCAGGTACGAATATGAGGTAAAATACTGAGGAATGAAAGAAACAAAACTCAGACAAAAGTGTGTAGTATATTTTGGCTGGGTGTTGAAACTCGGTGTCTTCAGTCCCACCAAAAAGGCTGAAGACGCTGAGTCAAAACTCCAGCGAAATATACTACACATCTTGTCTAACGTTTTGTTCTTCATTCCTCACTATTTTACCTCATGTCTGTCGGATTCATTCCAACCCCCTTTTTCCTCATATATATATATATTATAATTTATATATTATCAGATATATTATAATAGATAAATTATAGAGAGAAGATAGAAGCACGAGAGGACGACGAAGAGAGAGAGAGAGAGAGAGAGAGATTCGTTGTCAAAGAAAAATAAAAGGAAAGAAATGCTGGAAATGGGTAAAATAGATTTTATTTTATTTTATTACTTTATTATAGATAAAGAAATAAAATTACGCATTTTTTTCCTTTTTTTTCCATTTCACATACCTATCGGATTCGCATTTCATTTCCAACTTACATATTATATATAATTATAACTATTAGTATATATATATATATATAATAATATATATACGAAGATGCTTGATAAGGTAACGCCTTCCTGGCGTCACTAAGCGCAAAAAGAATCTAAGGGTGCAGAAAAATCGTATCCATGCGTACCACGTGTTTTTTTTCTTCCTCACCATTTCAGCTAACGTAACATAATTAATATTTTCTTGGAAAACGAATTGCACTGTATGAGTAGCAGGGTCAGGGTGTTAGAACGGCTTTAGTTATTCCAAAGAATGAAAAACTCAATACATTTATTAGAACTTTAGTTGGGACCGGCGATCGAATTTCCTGAGAAAATCTTCAATAGTCACTATATCCGCTCCAGAACCGCACTCAATTATACACGCTGATCACACGCATCATAATATATATATAATATATATATAATATATATATATATATATTATGTGTGGCTGTTGGTGTGTGTGTGTGTGTGTGGTGTGTGTGTGTGTGTGTCTGTGTGTTGATGTGTGTGTGAAATGGAAAAATTAATCCGAACACATATGACGAACAAGAATGAGGTAACCAGATAATAAAAAATCTACGATGGATAAAAATGAACTTTTATCGTGATCTACTTTTAACATGCTGATATCACTTACACAATGTGTTGTCGTCTGTTTATAAAAATGTATACGGGAATTTTACGCTATTATTATTATTAAAATAATCAAGATGGAGTTGGAACATGATACTATAGAGTAATAATACAGGAAAAATGATATAAGAAATGTGTTCCGTACACAGAGAGATTTGTTGACGCCTTCTCAGAGTGTATATTTTATTTATGTGAGTGTGGGAGACAAGAATAAGAATCTGCAAAATGTATCAAAAAAAGAGATATTCTTTTTAAATCGTTAGGTGTGTACGCAAGGAGGCCGGTTAAAAGAATTTTTTCTTTTGCTTTACTTTCTTGCGTCAAACAATAATTATGGACAACATCATTCCATTCCAAACGTAACAAGTTTAAGATTATTAATCAACATTTCAATCTTTGCAATACAATTTACCTTCCATCCAAACCTTTCAAAATTTTTAACTGTCCTCTCTCTCTCTCTCTCCTCTCTCCGCTCTCTCTCTCTCTCTCTCTCTCTGCCTCTGATTCTCTCTCTCTCTCTACTCTTCTCGGCTATAATATATATATATATAAGTATATATAGTATAAGGCACAACAGCTATACTAACTACTGAATATATAGAACATATCATATCTATATACATGATATTATCATGTGTTGTGCATATATATAATGTATTGATTTGAACACATCGCAAAGGTAAGAACTGTCAGTTACCAATCCGTTTGACTTCATGTCTGTGGTATCTAGAATTAAGCGAATATGACTCTACTACATACATATGAGGCACATTTAAGATATTACCAAAACTATATAATACTATAATGTATATACGATTATACAATATATGGATTTATATGATGTAGGTAGGTGTCGTTTATAAACATCACATGATCACACATATATAAGTCCGTAGTACAATACTTCAATTCAAACAAGACTGCTCGCACATAATATATATATATATATATATGTATATATGTATATGTGTGTGTGTGTGTGTGGCGTGTGTGTGTGTGCTGTATGTGGTGGGCTTCGAACAGCCCTTTAGTGAACAGTGTTCCTTTACAACCGGTTTGTATGTGACTCTGAATGGAATTAATCCGATGGTAGAGAATATGTCATAGAGTCGCTAAATTTTTTAAGCAACCAAATTTCCCTGAATTTTGCTATGTTTTTATATATAATTACTGTGCGGTCTTATACTGAAATGATAATATATATAATATATATATTATATTAATTATGTAGTGGAGAAAAGTACGACAAACAAGGGCTGTGTGGAAACTTGATGTTTATATATATATATAATATATAATAAATATAATAATATATATAATACTGAAATGGTGAAAAAGAAGAAAGTAGTCCTTTTGGCCAATGCAAGTCAGGTATTAATTTTTTTATAAAATGTGTTGTTACTGATAATTAATGTCCCATGATAATATAGTATATATATATATATATTATATATTATATAGTATCATATATATATATAATACTATATATATGTGGTGTGTGTCGTGTGTTGTGTGTGTGTGTGTGGTGTGTGTGTGATGTGGTGTAATTTGTGTGTATGGCATGTATATATACGTAAGCATACATATAAGATATAGTATAGTTTGGTAGATATAATGTATATATTCAAGAATGATAATGCGTATATAAATATATATATATATATATATATATATATATATATATAATATACTGTGTGTGTGTGTGTGCGTGTGTGTGTGTGGGTGGAGTGTAGTGTGTGTGTGAGGGTGGTCTAACACGTGTTATGAGTCCACGTGTGTATGGTATGTCTGTGTGTGTTGCATGTGTTGTTGTAGTGCCTTAAATATATATATTATATATATAATGATATAATATATATATATATATATATGATACTATAGTACTTACTATATATAGGCAGCTGTGTGTGTAACAAATAACTTTTTTTTAAAGCTGCTGCACACTCTCTTCACTCACCATGAGCACCCACAGGACTCACACATCCATACACTCACTCATACACTTCATCACTCACACTCCTTCAGGTCTCGCACGTTACTCACAATTCACACTCAATCACTCACAGAATTTAGTTATCCACTCAACTCACTTCTAATATACTCATTACTCCCTCAACGCATCTACTCGCATCACAAGACTACTCACTTAGCTCACGATTGCCATCACATTCTAATCCCTCACTCAGTCACACTTGCATCATGCAGCTCGCATACTCACTCAGTCCTCACAGCTCGTATTACTCACTAACACTACACCACTCATTCATCCGCTCATTCGACTGCATCATCACCTCAATCAAGCATGTACTATCACACTCTATACCTATAACACTTCACCCACTGCACCCACTTTCTCCTTTTGCCACTCAGCTCATTAATAGTACTGCACTCACAGTTACTGGGGGCCTCTTACAACTCACTGACTCACAACACCACAACACTCTTTTGCAGCTCTCACACTCACTAACTCATTACGTCACTGCACATCATATGACGCTCGCAGCACTCATCGTTGCACTCACACATTCACTGGCATCACTTTTACATTCCATAATCAATAACTCATTCATACACTCACTCATACACTTCACACAGCTCACTCATGTACTCACAACTATTCCACTCACTTTTGCACTCACACACGTCATTAATTCTATTCATAACACTCGGCTCACTGTCTCTTTAACCTCACTCACTACACATCATATGACTCGCACACTCACTCACTACGCACTGATGAGCATACGTTCAGACACACTGCACAGTCTCTTTCACTCACTCAGCTCACACACTCAATTCACTTATTCACACCCTCATTTCACACACACATACGCTGCACTCACTCACTCACTCACCACACCTCAATCATGCACTCACACTCACTCACTCAACACACACTCATAGCTTACGTTCTACACACTCACTGTCTCTTACACCTCAACCTCACTCAACTCACAATCACACACTCAATCATGTCACTCGCACACTCACTTACTCACCATGTCACTCATACATAAGTTCTCCGCACACTACACACACACACACCACACACTCACTCACATACTCATCATGCCACTACAACACACTCACGGACTCACTCACCACACTCATACTTACGTTCAAGAGACTCACTGTCTCTTAATCTCACTCACTCAGCTCACGATCATGCTCAATCATAGCACTCGCCCACATACACTCTATCAACCCACTCATACATACCACTGATGCACGTTTCACTCCTCTCTCTCTCACTCACGGATCCACTCAATCACATAGGCTTCGTAGAATTATCACTTTTGTTTTCCTCCATCGTTTCCTGTATTGTAAAGTATAACATTCATGCCATTGTTCTGTTTATCTAGTTGTGAAAAGTTGTAGATTTCTTTAAACGCAGTGTACAAATTCCGATGGCTTACATAGTATTCCGATTTACAAAATAGCCTTATGCAGCAGACACAGAGCGAGCTAAAAGCGCAGTGTAGAGTAAATTCGTACGCCCTCTTTACTTATAATATATCAATATGCTTACACACTGCGCAAGCTTGTACGTGCCCGGCTTTCGTTGCCGTCAAACGTTGTAACGTCCAGGCGAAGCTACACTACCACCAGTTTACCAGGCACTGTATAAACAATAGAATAGATGCGGCCGCAACACATCTTTTATTGTCTTTCAGTGCAGTTCTTAACCGTTAATAATAATATAATAATCATATTAATCATAATAATTAATAATAAGCTAGCAGTTATAACCCCTAGATTGTATTCTGGATGTCTCGTGCAAATGCATCGAATGATGAGGATGGAGTTGATCGATGATGTCAACACTCAGCGGCCCTGTTCAGCATTATCCGGGATTCTGAAAAGACCTTCCTGTCGCCCAGACTACAACCGGTGACCACGACATTCAGATTTAACACGTCTTTATAATGCATTCATAGTATTCATAATTCATCATCATCATACATCGTCGTCCGTCGTCGTCGTCATCGTCCTGTATTATTATTATATTTTATTATTAATTATTATATTATTATTATTTAGCTCCTTTTGGTTTTCACATCAGGCATTAGCCTGATGGTCTTTCAGCTGGAGTCTGGGTGAGCAGAAAGTCTCCTCAGGTCTCTAGGACTCTCTGAGTAATCTCTGGCGATTGCGCAGTGCGTGTTACTGAATGTTTCAATCCATTCCTCTGATTTCCAAAATTCAGAAGACCTTTTTTTCGCCAATCCTTTTGGGACTGTTCAAAGTGTAACCAACTACAATTGGTTCTTCAACTCACTTTCATATTCCATTATTATTATTATTTATTATATTATTATTATTGATTATTTTAATTCATTTATTATTAGCCTGGTGATTTTTTCACTGGAGTCTTCTTGACAGCAATTTCCCCTCGGGTTTTCGGGCCTCTTGTCGATTTTTTCTGAATCATTTATATTTATTATTATTATTATTATTATTATTAATTTTTATTATATTAATTTATTAATTAAATTGAAATTTACACATTACGGCGTGGCTGAGGTCTGAGAAAGTGCTGGATCCTTCAAGAGATCTTGCTTCTCATTAAATCCATATTGATAAACCGCCAGATATATAGTAAGCAAAGGCAGGATTCAATTTAGACTTTTGCCGTCCCGGGCGACCACCAAGTGAAAGTGAAAGAAAGCGAAAAGATAAACAAATACTTGGACCTTGCCAGAGAAACTGAGAATTCTGATGAGAATGAATGTATGATCGTGTCAATTGTAATGTGGTGGGTGTCGTTGGAACCTGGCCCCAAAGGTCTGAAAAAGAATTTGGGTGATTGAAAACCAGACGAAGAACCGAGACCATCCAAACTACAGCAATTGTTAAGATCGGCTAGAATACTCAGAAGAGTCCTGGAAACCTGAGGAAATTTGCAGTCATTCAGCCTCCAGTGAAACACCGAGGCTACGGCAGGTGTTAAAATTCGATAATAATAGATAATAATAATAATATATAATAATAATAATATAACGATGGAATAGGGTTAATTACACAATGAAGACGAACACAGCTAACTAGCAGCAAAAGGAGTACAAGACTGGAAATTGGCAAGAGATTTATTAGCTGACCATAACTACCAACTTGTATATAAAGTGTGTCATAAAAGTATGAGATTTTAAGCTGTATTACAAAGATAGAAATAAACAATAAATGTAACGTTCATTTTTTTTCAGAATAACAGGTTGGTGTCAAAAAGTACAGATTTCAAAGCTATTATTTACCAAGATAGAAAGAAGGAATGAATGGAACGTTAATTTTTCTCAGAATACAAGGTGTGTCAAAAGTACAGATTTTAAAGCTATATTTAGCAAGATAGAAAATGAACAATGATGGAACGTTAATATTTTTCAGAATGCAAGGTGTGTCAAAAAGTACCGAAAATCTGTAATAGCTTTTGACACAACCATCATCTGCCGTAGAAAATATGATCTATTATAATTCTCAGAGATTTTCAGATCCAAACGAATACAAACGGACCCACTTAATTCGGATCAGCAGACAAGACCCAAGTGATTTTTTTCTATTCCATTGGACAATCGCGAGTGAAAAATGAAAGAAAGTAAAAAGATGCGACAAATACTTGGATCTTGCCAGAGACCTAAATAAAAAAGCTGTATAACATGAAGGGGACGGGTGATACCAACTCATAGCTGGAGCTCTTGGAACAATCTAAGAATCTATAAAAAGAGAGAGTGAATTGGAGATCAGAGGAAGGAATGGAGTCGAATGCAAATGACAGAAGAGTCCTGGGGTTCTGAAGGACTTGCTGTCACTTCCAAAAACTCGACAATAAACTGGTGTGGAAAACGGGTCCCGAATAATAATAATATAAATAATAATAATAATCTGTGAGAACGAATATAAATTCTCTGGGAAAAAAAAAATCACCTTATCTCAGCAAAAAGACCAGACCTAGTGTTTGATAAACAAAAAGAAAGAACTTGTCAACTGTGGATTTTGCAGTTCCAGCAGATCACAGGGTGAAGCTAAAAGGAAAATGAAAAATGTACAAAATCTGGATCTTGCCAGAGAAGTGAAAAAGTATGAAATATATGAAAGTGAAGGTGATACCAATTGTAGTTGGTGCACACTTGGAACAGTCCCAAAAGGATTGGAAAAGAGTCTGGAAAGTTTGGAATCAGAGGAAGGGTTGAAACCATTCAGAAACACTGCACTGCTGCAATCTGCCAGAATACTCAGGAAGAATCCTGGAGACCTGCGGAGACTTGCTGTCACTCTGACTCCAGTGAAAGGACCATCATAGCTGATGCTGATGTAAAAATAATAATAATAATAATAATAGATAAAGAAGTAATTCGTTGCCACATCGTAGAGCAATGGTTACAAGTTGGCCACACTGAGTTCGATACTCACTGGGTGTCCACAGCTGTATACTTGGTGCAAGACAAAGTTAAGCTTCATAAATATTGATTTCTAGTGTCTCGCTGTGGATCCAATGGTTAGCAAACTAGTCCTGCTATTGTATTCAGCTGGATCCTGAATGGATCTCCGACATATGTTGCCTTGTGCGGTATTTTGACTTTAAGTGAGTAAATTAATTATATATTAAAAAATCAGTTACATATGTAATATGAAACTTAGAATTTTATCTATTATTAGATATGTACATATGTTATTGATTTCGAAGACTTTTTCTTTAAAGATTTTTGGTCGAATTTAATTGTTTAAAATGTATTAAAAATTCGTTATATATGTAATATATTTTGCATATTACATATGTAATTTAATTTTAATACATTTTAAACAATTAAATTCAGCAAAAAATCTTCATTTTAAATAATACACACAAGTGCAATTTTAGGTATGAATTTAGTCACTTAAAGTTTAATATTACCCATTGTGCTAGACTTGACACAAAGCTTAGTATCAACAAGTTACGAGCATTGCTAAAATGGAAAAAATAGGAAACCCTTGTACAAACTATAAGAATATACAGCCAGAATATTGTAATGGAATTCGTTATCGAAACATATGCTATACTCGTGAGAAAGGGGGAAACAATGGAAAGATGAGATGTTGAAATCATTCAGAAATGATGATTTATGAGAACAGTGATATTGACGTTAATTTGATTGGTTGGTTGGATTTTACGGCATGTCAACCCTTGTTGGGTTATTTTATGCGAAGACATTTTGTTTTTATTCATTCTTGGTGTGTATTCAAATTTGATATGGTTGGTTGATAGGTTGGATTTTACGGCATGTCAACCCTTGTTGGGTTATTTTATACCGAAGACATTTTTTTTTATTCATTCTTGTTGTGTATTCAAATTTGATATGGTTGGTTGATTGGTTGGATTTTACGGCATGTCAACCCTTGTTGGGTTATTTTAGGCCGAAGACATTTTGTTTTATTCATTCTTGGGACCATATTACCTTTAGGCCACCCTTTTTGATCTCGATTAAGAAAGGACATGTTTTTCATTTACACCATCAATATCCGGTTGTTTGTTAGGGTTTAGGGTTAGGAGTAACGATTAGAGGTTAGTTTTATAATTTAAATAAAAATCTTTTTAAAAATCTAAAAATCGTCTGTTAAAACAACCGGAATTGACGGTGTAAATGAAAAACATGTCCTTTCTTAATCGAGATCAAAAAGGGGTGCCGAAGGTCATATGGTCCCATTCTTGTGTATTCAATTTTTAAAAATATCTATTTAACCCATAGATGGGACCCTAACAAGAACTATTACTCCGGGTCAGAGTGGACCTGGGAGTAATGACGATAACGTTTAACGCTTTGCTAAAGACTTCTTTCTAATTCAATGTTATCTATTCATTTGTCGATTTACTTGGTTGGTTGGTTGGGTTTTACGGCATGCCAACCCTTGTTGGGTTATTTTATGACGAAGACGTTTTTTGTTTTATTCATTCTTGTTGAGTATTCAATTCTTTAACTAATTTTTTAACTCAACTTCTAAATTCATTCTTTTTTAAAATTTACTTAACCCATAGATGGAACCCTGACAGGTACTACCACTTCGTTTCAGAGTTAACCTGGGAGTAATGGCAGGTAAAGCTCCAGAACTTTAACCTCACCACTAGATGCAGTTTAACGCCATAATCTGGACACTAAGACCTTCATCCACCACATTCTATCTCGTATATGATAGAAAGGGTTGGGAGTTGCTATAAGAGCTATCTGATCGGGACAATCATATATATGCTAGGGTTTGACATAATCAGCCGATTTATCGGAGAGGCGTCCTCCGACCGCTTGTCTAGCTCAAGTAAAAGCCAAATTGGAGTGATGCATGTTATGGACTGGTCATCCACCAGAATTCCGTCCTTAAGCATCTCGGGTCGCCAACCACTGTCAACGGGTGGCTCCAATAGTGAGGTCCTACTCGTCTGTAGTAGTGCGGTCGGTGTATTCTACAGCCCCAGTCAACATTATCATATAAGATGATGGGACAAAATTATTATTATTATTATTATTAGCAACAGAAAACACCCTCCGGGCGTCGTAAAAATTAATTTTTGAAAGACATTGCCTAAAAATTCAATTTCAGAGGGTTTGTATGATAAGTAAGACAAATCCTCATATTTATTAAAAGGAGTAAAAAAAAAAAAAAAAGATAACAATTTGAAATGAAAACTGAGCCTCGTTCCTCTCAAATAAAATGTTGCGTGCATGTAATAATCAAACAATTATTTTGAATATTTTCCACATCAATTTTACACAAAATCGTAGGTATTTATTTATTTGTAAACTTTTTAATTAACTTCTTGTTACTGTAAAAAAAAAAAAAGACGAGAGTAAAAAAAAACAATTTTTAAAATTGCTTACTCAAATTTTGGGTGTATATAGCATAAGAATATTGTGACATAAGCTGTGACGTAAAGCTATGACGTAGTTTTTGTTACAGACAGAAATACAGACAATCCCTATTATTAATAGATTATTATTATTATTAGTAGTAGTAGTAGTAGTAGTAGTAGTAGTAGTAGTAATGCCTTGGGGGGGAAGAAAAGAAACGAGCTTATTTTTTCTACTTGAAGTTTGTATTTGAATCCTTACAAAGGTGAGCTTCTTTTAAATCTAAAATACGTACCAACCTTTTTTACTATTTAGATTTTTCAGACTGCTCTCCTCCTTTTTATTGTTATATATACAATTCGACCGATGTGCTCTCCGGTCTTCCGTGAAACCTCTCGATTATGACATGAAGGCTCCCGTGTTCGACAAAAACGTTCCCGAGTTCGACAAGAAACGCATGAAGAAGGTTGAGAGGGCACATCGGCCGAAATGTTAAAACAAAACAATAAAGATGAGGACAACAGTCGAAAGAATCTTAGTAATATGAATTATCAGATGTTTCAGATTTGAAAAATGACAACATATTTTACTCCACACAAGTAAATGCATTTTTAAAACAAAGCAAGAAATAATAATAATAATAATAATAATAATAATAATAATAATAATAATAATAATAATAATAATAATGAAAGTGATACCAATCGTAGTTGGTGCACGTGGAACGGTCACAATAAACTTGGGAAAAAGACTGGAGGATCTAGATATCAGAGGAAGAATTGAGACCATCCAGACTACTGCACTGCTGCAATCGGTGAGAATACTCAGAAGAGTCCTGGAGACCTGAGGAGATTTGTTGTCACTCAGACTCCAGTGAAATACCATCAGCTAACACTGGTGTGAAAAGCTCAAAACGAGTGAAAATAATAATAATAATAATAATAATAATAATAATAATAATAATAATAATTAGTGAAATACCATCAGCTAATGCTGATGTGAAAACTCAAAAGGAGTAAATAATAATAATAATAATAATAATAATAATAATAATAATAATAAGAAGAAGAAGAAGAAGAAGAAGAAGAAGAAGAAGAAGAAGAGGCCTCTTCCAGGGAGACTCTCGCAACTTCTATTTGTTATAGTAACTATGCCACTCAACTATATACTTAGGAAATGTACAGCGGGCTACTAATTTACAAAATCACAAGAAAAATAAATCAGCTTATGTACATGGAGGCTATTAACATTTTTGACAAATATGGAAAATAACAGGAAACCTTTGTACAAACCATAAAAATATACAGCCAGGATATAGTAATGGAATTTGTCATGCTCGTGATAAAAACGGGAAAAAACAACGGATAGAATACAAGTGCCAAATCAGGAATATATAAGGACACTTAGCGAAAAGGAGAATTATAATTACTTGGGAATACTGGAAGCGGACACCATCAAACAAACTTAAATGAAAGAAAAAGTAAGAAAAGAGTACACCAGAAGAACAAGTAGTCTTATCGAAACCAAACTCTGCGGCAGAAAATTTGTCAAAGTAATTCACACCAGGACTGTTCCCCTTGTTAGATACCCTGGACCATTCGTAGACAAAGCGGTAATTCCGATAGATGAACCAAGGGACAAGGAAATTAATGACAATGCACAATATACTATAACCGAGAGATGACATAGATAGTCAAGAAAAGAAGAGGGAAGAGATCTCGTCAACATTGAGGATTGCTTAGATGCAACAATCCGAGGACTCGAAAAATATGCTAAAAAGAGCAAAGAAAGACTAATTGCAGCTGGCATTAACAGCAATTGCAACGTATGAACGAACAAAAAAGAAAAACTAGAAAACAGAGATAGGAAGAAAACAACTATACAGGTACCTCAAGCAACAAATTGGAGATTACACACGAGAAGACATGGACATGGCTAAAAGAAACAAAGGACACATGAAGAGATAACTTGAATCTCTCATAATTACAATCCCTCATAATTGCAGCACAAGACAATGTCCTAAGAACAAACTTTATTAAAGCGAAAATAGCAAGGGAAAATGAAAATAGCGAGATGAAACGATAATTACATAATCATCGAATGCAGCAAACTAGCACAAAAATAGGCACGACTGGGTGGGAAAGGGGATCCACTGGGAATTGTGCAATAAATTAATTTTTTCACCATTCTATTAAATGCACAAATCGGGGATGGTACTTGAGATTGAGACACACAAAATTATCTGGGACTTTGAGATACAGACGAATCACCTAATACCGGCTAGGAGACCAGGCCTAGTGTTAATCATCAAGAAGAGAACTTATCATCTGGTGGATTTTGCTGTCCCGGTGGATCACAGAATGAAAATGAAAGAAAACAGAAAAAAGGAACTTGAAGGTAAATAAGTAAAGTCGTCGGGAGGGGGGGGGGCTAAGTTGGTATCAGCCAGTCAGCGAGGGAGTCTATCCCCTTTTCAATAGCGCTAGACCAAGGAGATTGTTTTAGCATCTGGGGTGAGGCGCCACACCTACCATCAGCTCCTTACTTTACCGCACAGATCCATGTGCTACTCATACGCTGAGTTGGCGAGGGCCGGTATCGAACTAGGAACCTTGTGGCTTCTAGCCGAACGCTCTACCGACTGGGCTGTGTATTCAGTGCTCTTGGAATCAAAGGTTTTGGAAAAGAGTCTGGATGAATTGGAAATCCGAGGAAGAATCGAACCCATCAAAACGACAGCACTGTCAAGATCGGCTAGAATACTCAGAAGAGTCCTGGAGACCTGAGGTCGCTTGTTGTCACCAATTGAAAAATCGTCAGAACTTGTGTGAAAAACAGCAAATAATAATAATAAAGTCATTGGAATAATAAAAGTTATGCAGGAAAACGAGACTGGGTGTACCGGAGATCCAGGCAACGACTGAAACTGTCCAAATTACGGTAATTTCGGTATCGGCTAGGACACTGAGGAAAGTCCTGGTGATCTGAGAAGTCTTGCTGTCACCCGGACTTCAGTGGAGGCCACCAGTTAGTGGATGTGTCAAAACATGCAAAATAATAATAATAATAATAATAATAATAATAATAATAATAAGACCTGGACATGGTTAAGAAGAGGAAACCTCAAGAGAGAAACTGAATCACTAATAATTGCTGCACAAAATAATGCAATCAGAACAATTTATATCAAAACAAAAATTGATAAGACGCAACAAAACAGTAAATATAGACTGTCTGGTGACAGAGATGAGACTGTAATCCATGTATTAAGTGAATGTAGCAAACTAGCACAACGGGAATATAAAGCTAGGCACGACTGGGTTGGGAAGGTGATCCACGGGGAATAATTATGCAAAAAATTAAATTTTGACCATACAACAAAATGGTATATGCATAAACCAGAATCTGTTCTTGAGAATGAAACGCATAAAATTACCTGGGACTTTGAGATAAAGACGGATCACCCTATCCCAGCCAGGAGATCAGACCTAGTGTTGATTAACAAAAAAAAAAGAGAACGTA
This sequence comes from Doryteuthis pealeii, assembly GCA_023376005.1. NCBI lineage: Eukaryota > Metazoa > Mollusca > Cephalopoda > Myopsida > Loliginidae > Doryteuthis > Doryteuthis pealeii. The sequence goes on from CM042153.1 coordinate 105,927,867, forward strand.
TCAACTGGTGGACTTTGTAGTTCCAGCAGATCACAGGGTGAAACTGAATGAAAATGAAAAGATGGATAAATACCTGGACATTGCCAGAGAATTGAAAAAGCTGTGGAATATGAGAGTGAAAGTGATACCAATTGTAGTTGGTACGCTTGGAACGGTCCCAATAAAGTTGGAATAAAGACTGGAGGATCTGGAAATCAGAGGAAGAATTGAGACTATCCAGACTATTGCACTGCTGCAACCGACTAGGATA
>CM042153.1:105933116-105934552 GCA_023376005.1 Doryteuthis pealeii
TTTAAAAACAGAGCAATATATTATATGTATTATATAACATAATATATATATATATTATATGTATATATATACAGATTATATATATATATATAATATGTATATGTGTGTGTCCTGGCTGTGTGTGTGTGGTGTGTGTGTGCTGTGTGTTGTGTGGTTGTGTTTGATTCGCAAAATAACTCATTAGCCTCACTTTTCAATTTGTTGGCGGTCTCTGTCAGGATGAACTCACAATGCAAATAATTATCTACAAATTCAGTTTGCTACCAAGTTTGCTCCAAGTTGACACAAGATCAGTAACAGTGAGAATCTGATTCTGCATGTCTACTTTTTGTTGTCTTGTTTGGTTAGTTATCTTATCATTCCAGATAATGAGGACCCTATTGGAAATAACTTTACAGTGGAAATATGATTCTTAAGCAATAGTATTGTTGATTAAGCCTTGAATTCGGTATTTAATGGTCCACTGGTGCTCCCAGTGTGGATTGAACTCACCTTATGACATATGAAAACACTGTCTCACCAATGCAAAACTTGTATATACAATATAGATCTTCAGCTTCATAAACTTGCTACGGTATGATCACGTAGGCGGCAAAAGACTGAGTGTTTATCAATTCGCTGTTGCATATACTGTAGACAATCCTAACTAACGGGCTCTTGGTAACAATTTTCGCCAATGATTATCTTCAAACAGTCTTATATAGCGTGAAAACTGACAGTTTACCAAGACCGTTGCTTTATGTCCACGTTACCCTAACTGATTATTATATATAATATATTATATAATATACTATATATTATAGACTCAGTTATCAGATTCACGTTATAGTTTATAGACATATATATACATTTATAGATTCACGCACACACACACACCAATATATAATATACTATATTTGTACGATATATATATGTGTCGTGCGCGTTTTGTGTGTGTATGTGATGTGTGCTGTGTGTGAGTAGTGTGTGTGTGCGCGTGTTTTGTGTGTGTGTGTTTCGTGATGTGCGTGTGTGTATGAGAGTGTATATGTGCTAGACATACACATACCATAATAAGCAGCATTATATTAAATGGTGTGGTAGGTTAGTCGTATTCGTATTCTAATCAGTAGACACCAATGCACTGCCTGTACCGACTATATCGTGCGCATTTTCTTTGTATCTATGTCTTATGTAGCATATACAGTGTGACTTTTGCTTCTGTACACATATACACACACACACGGCGCATAAATATATATATATATATATATATATATATATATACATACTATATACACTAATATATACGATTATATATATATATACAATATATATATTATACGCATAGATTGCACAGACCCTGTTAATATCTACTTTTATGGTGAATGCGTAGGGTATATATATATATAATATTAACGTATATACTTATATATATATATCAAGCCAGTATATCC
>CM042153.1:105944652-105954652 GCA_023376005.1 Doryteuthis pealeii
ATATATATATTATATATATATATATATATATTATATACTTGTCTGAGTTTTGTTCCTTTGTCCACATTTTCCCTCTATTCTTTACTACATTCTGTCCGATTTACTCCAATCCTCCTATCCTCATAATATACATATATATATATATATTATATATATATATATATATATATATATATATATATATATATATAAAGATAAATCTAGGTATTGAGCACTTTTTACTTATTAGCTTTAGTCTCCTGGCCGGTTTGTATGTATATATATATATATATATATATATATTATATATATATATATATATATATATATATATATATATATATGCATATAAATTGTTTTCTTTTGGCAAAGATTGTACTAATAGATTATTTTTTGTTGGTACGATTAGCTTGGTCTTTTCTTTTTTACAAAAAAAATTTTCTTCCCGGTTGATGTTTGGTAGTATATTTTTACAATCAAACTATTTGCTGGGTTTTTTCTCACCGCGAGGATTTACCAACAAGTTTGGTATATTAAATATTATATATATATATATATATATATATATATATATTATATATATATATATATATATATATATATAATCGCCTCTCCTGTCGATCTCGATGTATGAGACTTTAACAGTTCAGTTAAAGATATGAACTGTTGGTCTACCTATACAGATGAGTTGTTGCTAAGTGAAAAGCAAACAGCCGCGTCCAGTATTTAAACTCGAGTTATTTAGTCAATTTTCTTATGCTGATAACCGTTATTTATTTGGTTCACGTGGATTAGCGATGAGACATGTATTATGTGAGCTGAGTTCAATTTCTGGTTGCGACTTTTTGCGTTTCACATCTCTGTAATAAATTCGAGAAAAGCACGAAATCCTTCTTCTATGAGAAAATAGTGGAGTAGAGTGGGATCTTTAGTAACACATTTAGGAGAAGGAAACATCTGCACTCAAAAACCTGAGGCATGTTGTTAAAACAATCTGTGGCGCAGCGGTAAACCATTCACTTTTTATCAGCTCATTCAAAAAAATGTATCTGGTCCTACAAAATAGGGGAGGTCGATTTTTCACTTTTTAGAAATATCAAATTGTCCATCTATGCGAAATTTGTGTGTTAGTATACTGAATACTGATACCAAAAATTAGATCTTTTACTTGCACCATTGTTTGAGAAATAGCATCAAAGATCGTCTACTAAAATGCACTAAAAATCCTCGTTTTCGCAAAATTTAGCCTAGAAATTGGTTAGAAAATTTACCGTTTTCCATATTTAAATCAGAAATGTTATTTTATTTTATTAAAATAAAACAAATTAAATATTATAAATAGAATTCAAATTGAAAATATGTCCCCCCCATCACTACTGACACTTGATATGCTGCTTTTTACCTCATTAATTAAACTGTAACAGACTATAACCACTAGCCCACGTGTCTTCATCGTAATACGTATTAAAACGTATTAAAATTAATCATATGTATAATTTTATATTGAAATCAGTTAGAATAAACTATAAATAAGAGTAATCTTTTTTGTGTTTGTATTTAATTTCATTAGTCTTTCTAATTCAATGTAATATTTAATTACATCAAAACTTAGATACTTGTGCCCAGAGGACATATATTTTTGCTAGTCTACATAAATAATCATTAAATTATCTCAAATGTTATATTTCTTTAACGTTTATTTTCGAAAAAATCATTTTTACGAAATATGATTTTTTTTTCTCTCTGTCGGCAGACTTCAATCGACTGAGTAATTGATGTGAATTATTTGATAACAAACACTGAAATCAAAAGATTCAAAATCTTGGAAATACTTGACGAATTAAATCCGCCCTGTCGGCTGAGGAAGTAAAATACACCGATTGCACATCTGCATAGGGTTAACATCTCTATTATGATACGCTGAAGAAATATGTGTGTGTGTATGTGGTGTAGAAATCCATGCGTTCATATATATAATATATATATATATATATATATATATATATTATATATATATATATATATATTAAGTTGGGCGTTATTACGAAGCATCTAAAAATAATTGAATGACCTCGATGTTATGGAGTATTGGGTTCACTAATTTTTTTATTACTATTTTTTATCATAAATTTCGGGTTCGTTAGATACCCTTTATCAAATGACTGTTGTTCCTGTTCAACGGATCTTTTGTCTCTGTTGTTATTGACAGCGGCAGCGTCTGTAAAAAATTATAATAACGGAGTATTCCGATGTCAGTGTTCAGTCCCCTCACGTCAGTTAGTAATTTTAGAATCAATTTAGTTTCTGCTTGTTTTCGAGATGGCGTTGTTGGAAATGCGTGTTCTATTAGAATGCATTTGAGGTGTGTAAGGTAATATATATATTACTCGTCTGTCCGCTGTTTACAATTCTTGAGTTCTCTGGTGATTGTAAAAACATTCCGCGTAGGGATGTATCAGGTAATTGTTCATTTTCATAATAGCTGCAATGGTAAGGGATTTGGCAGACGAAAATTCTGTCGGGTTTCGATCCCGAATAGAGGCAGCTGTTAAAAAGTCAATCCGCACTGATGAGAAGTAAACTTCGAAACACGTGTCTGGGGATGACTGATATATATATATAAAACTAAAGTAGGCATAGTAGCCTATTGTCTGTATCAACCAGATAGCGAGAGAGTATATCCCTTTTTCGCTAGCGCTAGACCAGGAAGATTGTTTTTGCGTCTGGGGTTGAGCGCCACACCTACCATAAGCTCTATACTTTAGCGCATAGAAGCTGTGCTACTCATCTGCAGGATTGGCGAGGACCGGTATCTAACCCAATTCCTTGTGGTTCCTTGGCGGATGGTCTGCCGACTGAGCTAAACCGACCCCTTACACACACACACACACACACACACACACACACATATATATATGTGTGTGTGGTGTGCGCGCGCACGCGCGTATTTTATCATTATGCTTACTAGTACAAATAAAAAACACCCTCCGGGCGATGTAAAAATAGATTTTTTAAACATATTGCCTGAGGGGTGGGAGTTAAAAATTCAATGTCAGTGAGTTTGTACCCTAAGTAAGTAAAATCATCAAATTCATTAAAGGATTAAAAAATAAAATAATTTGAAATGTAAACTTTAAATATGTATTAAAATAAACAAACTATATATAGATATATAATACCAGTCATGTATTTATTAAAACTTGTTTTAAAAACACAAATTTTGAGTGTATTTATTCTATGTTATGACGATTTGGGTAATGTGACGTAAGTAGTGACGTAAGTTTTGTTACAGACAAAAAACAGAAGCGAATCTCCATTATTAATAGATATGCAACCGCAGTTCACCAAAAAAGGCACATCACAGCGAGTCCTTTATTAGAGCAATGTTCTTAAAGAATAAATCTATTTCCAGATTTGCAAATCCAGCAGACAATAGATAGCTACGAACCGTGATTGGTTTCTTTATCACCTTCCTAGATAAAAGCCCAATATCATCATGGACTGTTGTTACAACCAAACAGATTCATAGCTCGTCTAGTGAATACTAAATTCATGTTAGTGTAATAAAGAGACACACGGATACACACACAAATAAACACACGCGCGTTAGTGTGCAGGTGTATTCTTAAGAATTGATTGTACGTACACACGCTTATAAATAGGCGTTTAAATATGCATTCACATTTAAATACAAGTTTATTTATATGTATATATATATATATGTGTGTGTGTATGTGTGTGTGTGTGTGTGTGTGTGTGTGGATGACTATATTAATATATATATTATTTGTGTGTGTGTGTGTGTGTGTGTGTGTGTGTGTGTATTGATAATATAGAATGCTATCTTTAAGTAAATAGTGCTCAATATAGTGGATAGAGCAGGCTAGCATGAGCTGGAAAACGGTGCCAGGTTACTGACAGTTTCACGCCTATGAGATTTCTAAACCAACTTTGCTCACACACACACATACACACACACACACACATATATATATATATATATATATATATATTATATATATTATATATATATAGTCATCCAAAGACACGTGTTTCGACGTTTACGTCTTATCAGTGCGGCTCGACATTTTTTAACTGCTACCTCTAGCCGGGAACGAAACCCAACAGAATTTTCATCTGCCAAGCTCCTTACCTTTACGGCCGTCAGTGACTGTCAGTCAGAGGCGAACAATTAATTGATACATGCTTACAGGCTGTATGCTTTTATAATCACCAGAGAACTCAAGTCTGTAAACAACAGGCGAATATGATGTGACCAGCCAATTGATCGGGAGTGGCGTCTCTGATCCCGTCTAGCCTAAATAAGGGCTAAAGTGGAGTCTTGCATGTTATAGACTGCTCAGCCACCAGGGTTCCATCCTTAAGCATCACGGATCACCACCAACGACCATATATATATATAACTTAACGACAAATCTAGTTCCCCAACACATATAAACAAAAAAAACAGACACACACACACACACACACACATACACATATACATTTATCTTAACCAATCCTCACAATCCAATTTTTCTAGACTAACACCTGTGGTACCACCACCATCCAGACACCCCCATCTAGAGAGAAGAAAATCCACTACCCTTATTATATATGTGTTTAGCGTCTTAATTTCTAGGGTATTATTCTATCTGATGAAGTTCCAATTCTCGAGCTCTGAGAAATGGGGTGTACCCCTCTATCACCATTACTCCCAGGTCCACCCTGACCCAGAGTGGTAGTACCTGTTAGGTCCCATCTATGGGTTAAAAAGAAAAAATGAGTTTAAAAAAGTGTGTCTTTTAAAAAATTGAGTATCCATCAAGAATGAATAAAACAAAATGTCTTCGACATAGAATAACCCCCACAAGGGTTGACATGTCGTAAAACCTAACCAACCAACAAAAACATTCTGGCCTTATCAATATAGATTAAATCTATACATACATAAAGGGTAGTTGTGTGTATGTATTATGTATGTGTGTGTGTATGTCCGGAGGAAATGTCGAAAATAAAACAATTAACAACAAATTAAATATATACACATTAAAGATCATTGGTTTTGCTTTTTGTGCAAAAATTCCTGAAAATTTCATTTATATTCGAAGATATTAAAAAAAATTAAAAATATACATAGAAATAGCATTGAATTTCTACTTAAAAATGTCCAGCATTTGTAAATCTAAAAAGTAAATAAATCAATATACCAGGGGGTTTTGCCCACCCTCTACCCAGGCGTTGCTGGGTAGCCGATTCTAGTATAAAATCAATCAACAATTTATTGTAGCTAATGAACAAATTAATTTTGTAGAAAAATTAATCAGGCTATGGGCAATCGGGTAGGTTGATTTTTCACTTTTTTTAAATATCAAATTGTCCATCTATGCGAAAGTTGTGTGTTAGTATATTCTGAATACTGATACCAAAAATTAAATCTTTTACTTGTTGTCCTGAGCACCATTGTTTGAGGAAATAGCATCAAAGATCGTCTGTCTGACTCTAAAGATCAATACTGAATACTGGCACATTGTTTTAGCATCAAAGATCGTCTGTGCAAAATTAGCCTTCTGGAGCACCATTGTTTGAGGAAATAGCATCAAAGATCGTCTACTAGCACTGCAAAATTTAGCCTTTTGGAAATGAGGATTTATAGTGCATTTTAGTAGACGATCTTTGATACTATTTCCTTAAACAATGGTGCAAGTAAAAGAACTAATTTATGGTATCAGTATTTAGTATACTAACACACAACTTTCGCATAGATGGACAATTTGATATTTCTAAAAAGTGAAAAATCGACCTCCCCTGCTGGGTACTCGCTTCGAGTATAAAATAAATCAACAATTCGTTATAGCTAATGAACAAATTAATTTTGTAGAAAAATAAATCAGGTTATGAGCAATTGTTTTGGTTTCTAAATTTAAAAACAAAAAGTGTAGTTTCAATTAGTTGGTATAATGGATAATTTTGATAATGATGTGTGACAATTCGACTATGAAATTAGTTCATATATAATTAAATTGAACAGATAATGTCATCCAATATTGAGAATGACAAAATGTTCTAATAACTTTTAAAAAGTAGAGAAATTGTGTACCAGCTCAGTCGGCAGAGCGTCCGCCTAGGAATCACAAGGTGCTGGGGTCGATACCGGCCGTCGTCAACTCAGCGCATGAGTAGCACAGGGATCCATGCGGTAAAGGAAGGAGCTGGTGGTAGTGAAGACTGGGCTCTTTAACTTTGGTTAGGTAACCAATCTAGGAGAAGGAAAAATCTACATTCAAAGCCTCATACGCAAAAAAAAAAAACATCTCCTTAGTCTAGCGCTAGTGAAAAGGGTATAGATTCCCTCGCTGTCTGGCTGATACCGACATTAGGTCACCACGTCGACTTTACTTTTTACTTACTTACTTGCTACAAATACACAAGTAAAGTAAGGTCGTCGGGGTGGCCTAATGTCGGTATCAGTCTGACAGAGAGTGAGTCTATCCTCTTTGCAGTAACGATAGACCAAGGAAATTGTTTTTAGCGTCCGAGGTGGAACGCCACACCTACCATCAGCTCCGCACTTTACCACACAGACCCATGTGCAACTCAAGTCACAGATAATAGGATAATTTTTTATTCACTTTACCATTCCCATTTAGAATAAGGATTTTACATTTTCAGGATCATACTTCAAAATCCTTAGCTTGATTTAATTGCTGCATCGTAAACTATATATATATATATATATATATATATATATATATATATATATATATATATATTGTCGGCTAAAATAGCCATATCAAAACACGTCGTTTGTGTATTTACTTCTCATACTGTCGTGTAGAAAAAGTCACTATAAGAGGAATATAACCTACTTCTAAACAAAACGAAAATCTAGGAAAGTCCGGTTGGTATAGGGGTTACGGTCCTCGCCCGTCAGCTTGACAGTCAGGGTTCGAATCACGCACAAGGCGGTCTTTCTATCTATAGCTCTGCTGATGAGGCCTAATAGGCCGAAATGTACATACAGAGATTGATTTTTCTCGATTTGTTTAGCCTTACATTTGAATAGGTATTCCCACGTAATTAATTAGTTATTAATTAATTAACTTTCAAAATTAGGTACGACTTCAATTAAGCACATATTCTCCCAAAAATGTGTATGTGTGTTGTGTGTGTGTGTGTGTGTGCATAATGTCTTGAACAACATTATTTGATCTATTCAAATATTTTAAAAAGAAATGAAACCGTTAAGAGAGGGAAAAAAATGAGGAATCGTACTTTCGGTCTTGTCTCAGAGTCATATATATATATATATATATATATTATATCTTATTATAATGGAGATTATGTGTTTGTTTGTCTGTAACCGAAACTATATCACTACTCAAGTCACTATCCATTTAGTTATTATACATCACATTCTCCATGAATCATTTTTATTTAAGCCTCAATTATTAATAAAATTGTTTTACATTATTAATACTGCTGGTCATATCTACGTACTAATAACATGCAATTGTATTTATATGTACAACAAAAAGTGGTTTACTGTGTGAACGGGAAGGCTAATTTGCATATTGATATTTAAAATTTGATTTTAATAAATATGTGCTTGGTATTGTTGATTTCTAATTATTTGATTTTATCTTAATGAATATGAGCAAAAATCTCGGAGATAAATCTTAAAAGAAATCAATTAACAAAAAGAAATAACTGTAATTTTATTCTTTACTTTCTTATTTAACTAAATAGTTAAATTAGAAAAGTTTAGCAATGAAAGACGGGGGGGGGTGGAAGAGGAAGCTACAGCTGTTTTATTTTCCGATTATACCATTTTATCTGCATTCTTATTTAGTTTATTTAGACTTTCTAATTTAATATGATATTTTATGATGTTAATACTTGCACCCGGAGGGTGCATATATTTGCTAGTATATATAATGAAGCACAGCAAATAAGAAAAATGTTTGTACAGAAAAGTGCTCAATGCTTAAATAGAAGTGCACGTTTAAAACCTAAAATATAAGATTATGGGACTATAACACCGTTACTTACGTTTCACGTGTATTACACAATCCTCAGGTGGGTGAATAGTAAATCGATACACATGAAACTTGAGAAACACTTTTTACGATTCTCCCGTGTAATACACATAAAACTTGTGTAACGGTAATATATATATGCATATATATATATATGTTGTGTGTGTGTGTGTGTGTGTGTGTGTATGTGTGTGTGTGTGTGTAGATTGATATATAGATTGATAGGTTGATTGATTGAGATAGAGAGAGAAAGTGAGAGAGAAATTGATAGATTTGGCATTGAATAATCCTCACCATCAAAACACCTATCAAAAATCAACCAACCAACCAACCATATATATATATATATATATATATATATATATATATATATATATATATATATATATCACTGTTACTTTTAAATCCACCAAGCAAACAAATATATTTACTTCTGGACTAAAAAAAAAAAAAACATTTAAAAGTGCTCAATATAAAGAGCTAAATAATACGTTTTACTAAATGTATATATATATATATATATATATATATATAGATAGATAGATAGATAGATAGATAGAGATAGAGATAGATAGAGAGAAAGAGAGAGAGAGAGGCGTAGATAAATAGATTGGTAGATAGATAGATAGATATTTACCCAACCCATTCGCCACAGGTAGAATCTGACACAACCATTACACTATGATGAGACGGCCTTATATATATATATATATATATATATATATATATATATATATGTGTGTGTGTGCGTGTGTGTGTGTGTGCGTGTGTGTCTTAAAATCGATCTACCTGTGCAACTTGATCTATTCTGATGTTTTCTTACGAGTGTAAAAACGTTTTGCGCAAAAAAAAGTAAACGGAGTCAAAACGTCAAAATAAAAAGATAATGATTCATGTCTGTGATTATACGAACAACAATGCACAAGGTCTGTTGATATTTCCTAGTCTGGCACAAGGCAGGCACCAAGCGAGCATCGCTCACTTCGACGTGCTCCCTAAACATTGTTTCATAAGAAGGTCCATTGAACCTGTCAAAATCTCTAATCCCTGAATCCTTATTATTTGTAATATTCAACCAAATCGGATGCACCCAGTGAGGATCGAACTCACTACTCCTGCGCAACTAGTTATTTTCAAACATTGCGTTTAGCTCAGTCGGTAGAGCATTCACCTAGGAACTGCAAGGTTCCAAGTTCAACACCGGCCCTCGTCAACTCAGTACATGAGTAGCACTGCTTAGATCTGTGTGTTAAAGTGGGGGAGCTGATGGTAGTCGTGGCACTCCACCTCAGATGCTAAACAATCTCCTTGGTCTAGCGCTAGAGAAAAGAAGATTGACTCTCCCGTTGCCCGGCTGATACCTACAATAGGCCACCCCACCGACTTTACCACTACTCCACGGCAAGGTATCTACATAGTCTAGCGCTAGTGAAAAGAGGATAAACTCCCTCGCTATCCGGCTGATACCTACAATAGGCTTTACCACTACTCCACGGCAAGGTATCTACATAGTCTAGCGCTAGTGAAAAGAGGATAAACTCCCTCGCTATCCGGCTGATACCTACAATAGGCCACCCCACCGACTTTACCACTACTCCACGGCAAGGTATCTACTTAATACTACTAAAACTTAGATTAGTGTAGTGAGGCCATAAAATAGGGCACACAGTGAGGATTGAACTCGTCACAATTTTAAGCATTATTTTTTCTGTTTTCAAATATTAATTTTATATGTTAGGAGTGTGCAAATGTCCCCAGCACTTTTAATTCCCTATTCCAAACTTGTTTTTAGGGGGTGGGTGAGGTCAGTAAAACTTTTGAACCCGTCTAATATTACCGAAATAAAATCACACCTGCAAATCTTTCACTATACCAACTACTACCCTCTCGCCATCTTCACCATGAGAAAGGTCGGGTCTGCTTCTTGGCTCAGATACTTAGTTACTTTTTTTTATCAGCTGAAGTTCCCAGTAATTGTTGCC
>CM042153.1:105957152-105964652 GCA_023376005.1 Doryteuthis pealeii
AGAAGAAGAAGAAAGAAAGAAGAAAATGAAAGAATGAAAGAAAGAAAGAAAAGAAGAAAGAAGAAGAAGAAGAAGAAGAAGAAGAAGAAGAAGAAGAGAGAATAAAAGAAAGAAAGAAAGAAAGAAAGAAAAGGAAAGAAATTCTAAGGTGTTTACGGGGGGGGGGCTGGTGGAGGGTGTGTAATGAAGGCAAGATGGCGACAAAGGAAGTGTCGAGAGAAGCAACAATGACAAAGTTCGCATCGGTGAAAAGAATAGAATAAGAAGAACATAAAGGAAAAAAATTGAATGAAAAAGAAAGAAAAAAGAAAAAGATGAATGCCATAGCGAATGAAAACAGAAGGCACTTGACAAAAAGAAACGAAAAGAATTGGGAAACAATATCTCGTCTTTTTTTTCTTTCTTTTTTTTCTAAGGACCCAGGTGTCATGGCTGTCGATCAGTAGTACTACTCGTTTCCTGATTTTCTTCCGTCAGACGTCTCCATTCTTCTTCTACTTCAGAATCGTCATCATCGCCATCACCGTCTTCTTGAAACAAAGAAGTCCAAGAAATTCTCGATTTATTTTCAGTGGTTAGGAATTTCGGTCGTCGCTCTACGATCTTCACAGGTGTTCGCGAGGTCGTTATTTAATTATTATTTAAACTAGCAAATATATGCACCCTCTGGGTGCAAGTATTTAAGTTTTAATGTAATAAAATATTGTATTAAATTAGAAAGGCTAATGAAACTAAATAAGAATACAGATAAAAAGATTTGAAACAGAGGGAGTATAATAAAAGATGGAACAACTGAAACTTACTCTTCCATCACTCTCGTCTTTCATTGTTATTTTTTCTAATTTAAGTATTTAGTTATAAGAGGAAGTAAAGAATAAAATGACAGTTATTTTTTCTTGTTAATGGATTTCATTTAAGATTCATTGAAGAGATTTTTGCTTATATTCATTAAAATAAAACCAAACAGTTAGAAATCAATAATACTAAGCACATATTTATTAAATTCGATTTTTTAATATCAATATGCAAATTAGCCTTCCCGTTCATACTGTAAACCGCTATTTTGTTGTATATATAAATATAATTGCATATTATCAGTATGTAGACATAGTTAACAGTATTAATAATGTAAAACAATTTTATTAATAATTGAGATTTAGATAAAAATAAAATCATTGAGAATGTGATGTAAATAACTAAGGGAATTGTGACTTGAGTAGGAATATAGTTTCGGTTACAGACAGAAAAACACACAATCTCCATTATAATAAGATAATGCAACCATTTGTCTCCAACGTTAGGGAATTTCTCGATGGTGACAACCTGTTTATAAAGCTTAGAGCCACATAAGCGGAAATCAAGATTAGGAAGACTGTGTTGCGTCGAGAAAATCAGCATGCAAAATCTCTGCTTTTACCTAACACCGGTGGTAAATCATTTACTATCTCAGCTATTTAGTAGGCAAAAAAAAGTAATCTCTAAATGTCCACTAGTCTGGTACAAGGTATCAAATGAGCAGCACACAGTGAGAATCGTAGCCACTAGTAGTGGTAAATGATTAGTTTATTAACTGCTACAATGAGTATAAATTGCTTACCAATCTTCAAGGACCATAATATACTAAGCCTAATTTAGTTTGGCACAAGGACACCCAGTGAGTATCGTACTCACTAGTAATGGTCTATGATATTGATTTACTAACTGCTATGACGAGGAGCATAACTTGCTAACCAATCTTCCAAAACTTGGCGCTATAATACACTAAGCTTAATTTAGTCTAGCACAAGGACACCAGTGAGGATCGTACTCACTAGTAATGGTCTATGATATTGATTTACTAACTGCTATGACGAGGAGCATAACTTGCTAACCAATCTTCCAAAACTTGGCGCTATAATACACTAAGCTTAATTTAGTCTAGCACAAGGACACCCAGTGAGGATCGTACTCACTAGTAATGGTCTATGATATTGATTTACTAACTGCTATGACGAGGAGCATAACTTGCTAACCAATCTTCCAAAACTTGGCGCTATAATATACTAAGCTTAATTTAGTCTAGCACAAGGACACCCAGTGAGGATCGTACTCACTAGTAATGGTCTATGATATTGATTTACTAACTGCTATGACGAGGAGCATAACTTGCTAACCAATCTTCCAAAACTTGGCGCTATAATACACTAAGCTTAATTTAGTCTAGCACAAGGACACCCAGTGAGGATCGTACTCACTAGTAATGGTCTATGATATTGATTTACTAACTGCTATGACGAGAAGCATAACTTGCTAACCAATCTTCCAAAACTTGGCGCTATAATACACTAAGCTTAATTTAGTCTAGCACAAGGACACCCAGTGAGGATCGTACTCACTAGTAATGGTCTATGATATTGATTTACTAACTGCTATGACGAGAAGCATAACTTGCTAACCAATCTTCCAAAACTTGGCGCTATAATACACTAAGCTTAATTTAGTCTAGCACAAGGACACCCAGTGAGGATCGTACTCACTAGTAATGGTCTATGATATTGATTTACTAACTGCTATGACGAGAAGCATAACTTGCTAACCAATCTTCCAAAACTTGGCGCTATAATACACTAAGCCTAATTTAGTTTGGCACAAGGACACCCAGTGAGGATCGTACTCACTAGTAATGGTCTATGATATTGATTTACTAACTGCTATGACGAGGAGCATAACTTGCTAACCAATCTTCCAAAACTTGGCGCTATAATACACTAAGCTTAATTTAGTCTAGCACAAGGACACCCAGTGAGGATCGTACTCACTAGTAATGGTCTATGATATTGATTTACTAACTGCTATGACGAGGAGCATAACTTGCTAACCAATCTTCCAAAACTTGGCGCTATAATATACTAAGCTTAATTTAGTCTAGCACAAGGACACCCAGTGAGGATCGTACTCACTAGTAATGGTATATGTTATTGATTTACTAACTGCTATGACGAGGAGCATAACTTGCTAACCAATCTTCCAAAACTTGGCGCTATAATACACTAAGCTTAATTTAGTCTAGCACAAGGACACCCAGTGAGGATCGTACTCACTAGTAATGGTCTATGATATTGATTTACTAACTGCTATGACGAGGAGCATAACTTGCTAACCAATCTTCCAAAACTGGGCGCTATAATACACTAAGCTTAATTTAGTCTAGCACAAGGACACCCAGTGAGGATCGTACTCACTAGTAATGGTATATGTTATTGATTTACTAACTGCTATGACGAGGAGCATAACTTGCTAACCAATCTTCCAAAACTTGGCGCTATAATACACTAAGCTTAATTTAGTCTAGCACAAGGACACCCAGTGAGGATCGTACTCACTAGTAATGGTCTATGATATTGATTTACTAACTGCTATGACGAGGAGCATAACTTGCTAACCAATCTTCCAAAACTTGGCGCTATAATACACTAAGCTTAATTTAGTCTAGCACAAGGACACCCAGTGAGGATCCTACTCACTAGTAATGGTCTATGATATTGATTTACTAACTGCTATGACGAGGAGCATAACTTGCTAACCAATCTTCCAAAACTTGGCGCTATAATACACTAAGCTTAATTTAGTCTAGCACAAGGACACCCAGTGAGGATCGTACTCACTAGTAATGGTCTATGATATTGATTTACTAACTGCTATGACGAGGAGCATAACTTGCTAACCAATCTTCCAAAACTTGGCGCTATAATATACTAAGCTTAATTTAGTCTAGCACAAGGACACCCAGTGAGGATCGTACTCACTAGTAATGGTCTATGATATTGATTTACTAACTGCTATGACGAGGAGCATAACTTGCTAACCAATCTTCCAAAACTTGGCGCTATAATACACTAAGCTTAATTTAGTCTAGCACAAGGACACCCAGTGAGGATCGTACTCACTAGTAATGGTCTATGATATTGATTTACTAACTGCTATGACGAGGAGCATAACTTGCTAACCAATCTTCCAAAACTGGGCGCTATAATATACTAAGCTTAATTTAGTCTAGCACAAGGACACCCAGTGAGGATCGTACTCACTAGTAATGGTCTATGATATTGATTTACTAACTGCTATGACGAGGAGCATAACTTGCTAACCAATCTTCCAAAACTTGGCGCTATAATACACTAAGCTTAATTTAGTCTAGCACAAGGACACCCAGTGAGGATCGTACTCACTAGTAATGGTCTATGATATTGATTTACTAACTGCTATGACGAGGAGCATAACTTGCTAACCAATCTTCCAAAACTTGGCGCTATAATATACTAAGCTTAATTTAGTCTAGCACAAGGACACCCAGTGAGGATCGTACTCACTAGTAATGGTCTATGATATTGATTTACTAACTGCTATGACGAGGAGCATAACTTGCTAACCAATCTTCCAAAACTTGGCGCTATAATATACTAAGCTTAATTTAGTCTAGCACAAGGACACCCAGTGAGGATCCTACTCACTAGTAATGGTCTATGATATTGATTTACTAACTGCTATGACGAGGAGCATAACTTGCTAACCAATCTTCCAAAACTTGGCGCTATAATATACTAAGCTTAATTTAGTCTAGCACAAGGACACCCAGTGAGTATCGTACTCACTAGTAATGGTCTATGATATTGATTTACTAACTGCTATGACGAGGAGCATAACTTGCTAACCAATCTTCCAAAACTTGGCGCTATAATATACTAAGCTTAATTTAGTCTAGCACAAGGACACCCAGTGAGGATCGTACTCACTAGTAATGGTCTATGATATTGATTTACTAACTGCTATGACGAGGAGCATAACTTGCTAACCAATCTTCCAAAACTTGGCGCTATAATACACTAAGCTTAATTTAGTCTAGCACAAGGACACCCAGTGAGGATCCTACTCACTAGTAATGGTCTATGATATTGATTTACTAACTGCTATGACGAGGAGCATAACTTGCTAACCAATCTTCCAAAACTTGGCGCTATAATATACTAAGCTTAATTTAGTCTAGCACAAGGACACCCAGTGAGGATCGTACTCACTAGTAATGGTCTATGATATTGATTTACTAACTGCTATGACGAGGAGCATAACTTGCTAACCAATCTTCCAAAACTTGGCGCTATAATACACTAAGCTTAATTTAGTCTAGCACAAGGACACCAGTGAGGATCGTACTCACTAGTAATGGTCTATGATATTGATTTACTAACTGCTATGACGAGGAGCATAACTTGCTAACCAATCTTCCAAAACTTGGCGCTATAATACACTAAGCTTAATTTAGTCTAGCACAAGGACACCCAGTGAGGATCGTACTCACTAGTAATGGTCTATGATATTGATTTACTAACTGCTATGACGAGGAGCATAACTTGCTAACCAATCTTCCAAAACTTGGCGCTATAATACACTAAGCTTAATTTAGTCTAGCACAAGGACACCCAGTGAGGATCCTACTCACTAGTAATGGTCTATGATATTGATTTACTAACTGCTATGACGAGGAGCATAACTTGCTAACCAATCTTCCAAAACTTGGCGCTATAATACACTAAGCTTAATTTAGTCTAGCACAAGGACACCCAGTGAGGATCCTACTCACTAGTAATGGTCTATGATATTGATTTACTAACTGCTATGACGAGGAGCATAACTTGCTAACCAATCTTCCAAAACTTGGCGCTATAATATACTAAGCTTAATTTAGTCTAGCACAAGGACACCCAGTGAGGATCGTACTCACTAGTAATGGTCTATGATATTGATTTACTAACTGCTATGACGAGGAGCATAACTTGCTAACCAATCTTCAAAAACTTGGCGCTATAATACACTAAGCTTAATTTAGTCTAGCACAAGGACACCCAGTGAGGATCCTACTCACTAGTAATGGTCTATGATATTGATTTACTAACTGCTATGACGAGGAGCATAACTTGCTAACCAATCTTCAAAAACTTGGCGCTATAATACACTAAGCTTAATTTAGTCTAGCACAAGGACACCCAGTGAGGATCCTACTCACTAGTAATGGTCTATGATATTGATTTACTAACTGCTATGACGAGGAGCATAACTTGCTAACCAATCTTCAAAAACTTGGCGCTATAATATACTAAGCTTAATTTAGTCTAGCACAAGGACACCCAGTGAGGATCGTACTCACTAGTAATGGTCTATGATATTGATTTACTAACTGCTATGACGAGGAGCATAACTTGCTAACCAATCTTCCAAAACTTGGCGCTATAATATACTAAGCTTAATTTAGTCTAGCACAAGGACACCCAGTGAGGATCGTACTCACTAGTAATGGTCTATGATATTGATTTACTAACTGCTATGACGAGGAGCATAACTTGCTAACCAATCTTCCAAAACTTGGCGCTATAATATACTAAGCTTAATTTAGTCTAGCACAAGGACACCCAGTGAGTATCGTACTCACTAGTAATGGTCTATGATATTGATTTACTAACTGCTATGACGAGGAGCATAACTTGCTAACCAATCTTCCAAAACTTGGCGCTATAATATACTAAGCTTAATTTAGTCTAGCACAAGGACACCCAGTGAGGATCGTACTCACTAGTAATGGTCTATGATATTGATTTACTAACTGCTATGACGAGGAGCATAACTTACTAACCACTCTTCTAAAACTTGGCGCTATAATACACTAAGCTTAATTTAGTCTAGCACAAGGCCACATGAAAATATAATACAAACTATGCATCCGGGTTTTTTCTTGTTTTTTTTTCTTGTTTTTTTTTTTCTTGTTTTGTTTTTTGTGTGTCCATTTTTTACTTGTCAGTTTCGTTTGACTAGGTGCGCGTGGGGAGGTGCTGCAGTGTGTTTATATTAGCCAGAGCTGGCTTCATCGTGATTGAACAAATTCTTACGGCAAACAATTTAATTGAATTATCTCTGTATGGCCTCACTAAGAAAGGACCAAAGATACGAGTGTACGGTTTGCTGTAAAGACCTATAATTAGATTATATCTACTTTACAATACTCTTTCTACTTCAATCTAGATTCTGGGTCGTATATAGGTACGTATTATCCATCGGCCCCGAATATTGCCTTTCTAGTCGATGTAGAGTAGCGGTTGCAAACATGCGACCCCGCAAACCTCTTATTTTATCGTACGCGACTGAAGAATTTCCATAACTAATATTTTACAAAAACTTGGTCATTTGTTCCTCGTTGCTGCTGCCAAGGTTGTTTTGTTATAAGGTTATTTCCTTTAATGCCAATTTAAATCATTTCCCGCCCTGTCGGCTGGGGCGTTAATGTACCGACTGCACCTCTGCAGAGGGGTAAGACTCCCCCAATGGGGCCACCTGTTGGCCGTGGGTGGCGACCCGTGATGCTTAAGGATAGAGCCCAGGTGGATGAGCAGTTCATGACATGCAATACTCCACTTTGGCCCTATCTTGGGCTAGACGGGCAGTCGGAGAGGCCCCCTCCGATCAATCGGCTGG
>CM042153.1:105969652-106007152 GCA_023376005.1 Doryteuthis pealeii
GATTGTGAAAATAAACCATGGTCTTCTTCTTCTTCTTCTTCTTCTTCTTCTTCTTCTTCTTCTTCTTCTTCTACTTCTTCTTCTTCTTCTTCTTCTTCTCTCTTCTCTCTTCTTCTTCTTCTTCTTCTCTCTACTTTCTTCTTCTTCTCTTCTTCTTCTTCTTCTTCTTCTTCTTCTTCTCTACTTTCTTCTTCTTCTTCTTCTTCTTCTTCTTCTTCTACTTTCTTCTTCTTCTCTTCTTCTTCTTCTCTCTACTTTCTTCTTCTTCTTCTTCTTCTTCTTCTCTCTACTTTCTTCTTCTTCTTCTTCTTCTTCTTCTTCTTCTTCTTCTTCTTCTCTACTTCTTCTTCTTCTTCTTCTTCTTCTTCTTCTTCTTCTTCTTCTTCTTCTTCTTCTTCTTCTTCTTCTTACTCATTTCTTCTTCTTCTTCTTCTTCTTCTTCTTCTTCTTCTTCTCTCTACTTTCTTCTTCTTCTTCTTCTCTCTACTTTCTTCTTCTTCAATGCCAAGTTAATTATTTTGAAGAAAACGAACTAAAACGTTTATTGTTCATTGTTCATTACTGTTTTAGTCTTGATACTTTTTAAACACACTTAGTATTTTGAAGAAAATGAATGTTCCATTCATTGTTCATTTCTATCTTGGCAAATACAGCTTTAGTCTTGATCATTTTTTTAGTCTTAAAAAAATGGAAATATGAACGTACAATAAACGCCATTCCCTAACACCTAGGCATAAAATCACCTTACACTGGTTGACATGCCGTTAAAAATCAATCAATCAATCAATCAATCTTTACATGTCGTTATGATGTCGCAAGTTCAGTTGTCGGTTTTCAACGTGAGTTATTGAAATGACCGAAAAAAATAATTGATTGATAGGAAAATACACTGGATAATGCCAGATCTTCTGTGCGGACAATGGATACCATCTAGAGGACTTACCAAGAGCGAAAGTCGATAGCAACGGATGGCCAGAGAGAATCAAGATCATCCGAGCTGTCGGCACACTTTGATGATGATATAAACCAATGCCCTAATATCATTCTACCTATATATATATATATATATATATATATATATATATATATATATACGTGCATTCATAGACGTCAAGCACGAACGCATGATAAAATGCGTTTTTATTCATACATGTGTGTACATACGTGTATAGATATGTATCCAACTATTTTCCCTCCAGCTATGAGTAAATAGTAGGTCAGACTGGGCTTTTTAACCTTGGTATGGCAACCGGTCTAGGAGAATGGTTGACTGGTTGTTTTGTTTTACGGCATATCAACCCTTTTCGATTCATTTAATGCCGAATCAAGTAAGTCATTTTGATAAACAAAGGAATCAGGTTGCTTACAGTACCTACCGTTGCTTAAGTATCACCCAATTAAATATTGAACAGGCTCATTGCTGCTTAACTTCGGTGATCTATCAGTGATCTATTTTCCCTTTTAAAAAATGGGGGAAAATTTTCTTCTGATCTTTTTTTTTTTTTTTTTTTTTCGTACAGATATGAATTTAGATTCAAACTAGCGAAGCTACCAAATACACGTTCGCATCGTAGAATGATTTATTTCTTTAATGATCGCGGTGTCGGTTATCTAAATCTCAATTTATGATACACAGTTCGTCTATAACAGTGTCGGTGGCTGCAGTAGCCGTTGCGAGCGTTGAGAGCGTTGGTGGGGGGGGCAAGTCGGCGCGATGTGTAGACATTAACGGCGGAAGAATACAACGCGCTGCC
Source organism: Doryteuthis pealeii (assembly GCA_023376005.1). Lineage (NCBI taxonomy): Eukaryota > Metazoa > Mollusca > Cephalopoda > Myopsida > Loliginidae > Doryteuthis > Doryteuthis pealeii. Next base: position 105,971,407 of record CM042153.1, read on the forward strand.
CACACAGCCACAAAATATCGAACATAAATAAATAAAGCTTCAAATTGAGGCCGCCATTAGAAGACGTGTGACTTTTATCAGCAATTTCCGACCGGGCCGGAGATGATGCGTACAAAACGACGGCCGTTCTAAAGAGATGGGAAGTAGGGTTCTCTGAAGATATTATCTATCCCCCTCAAAAAAAAAAAAATGGATCGGTCCTCTATAAAGTTTATAACTTATACTTAAAGAAGAAGACGGAAGGCAATGGTTTATTTTCACACATTACCTGTTTTCATCATAGTGTCGGATTTATTCCATTTTTTTTATACATTACACAATATAAACACTGTTACACAAAACAAAAAATGTACCGCTCTGTCGGTGGGGCGTTAGAGTGCACCGATTGTACCTCTACAGGGGGGTAAGACTCCCTCAATGGGGCCACCTGTTAACCGTGAGTGGCGACCCGTGATTCTTAAGGATAGAGCCCAGGTGGATGAGCAGTTCATAACTTGCAATACTCCACTTTGGCCCTATTCTTGGGCTAGACGGGCGGTCGGAGAGGCCCCCTCTGATCAATCAGCTGGTCACATCAAGCCCTAGCACCTATATGATTGCCCCAACCCTATTGCCCTTATGGCAAGCCCCAACCCCTTTTCATCATATGGGTGCTAGAAGGCGGTGGCTGCGGGTCTTCATGTCCTGTGAATGACGTTAAACTCTATCTGATGGTGAGGTTCCAGTTTTGGAGGTTTGAGGAATGTGGAACACCCCTTCTTCACCATTGCTCCCTGGTCCACTCTGACCCGGAGTGATAGTACCTGTTAGGGTCCCATCTATGGGTTAAATAAAAAAATGTATTTATAAAACAAAATTGAGTATATACTATAACAGCACCGATTTTTCTTTGGTGTTTATTTACCCCATCAAAGAAAAATGTGAATTCCATCTCATTCTTTTTATGCTTCTAGCATTTTTTTTTTCAATTAACTTCCAATACGATAACGATGATGATGATGATTGTGGTGGTTGTGGTGGCTGCGGTGGCTGTGGTGGTGGGACTAGGGATGTTCCACTGGGAGTCGTCGAAGTGAATTTTTTTCATTGTTCCCAAACTGCATAAATCCATTGAGATTACTCAAACTAATTTCTTTCCAATAAAATACCATTATCGTTTTTAAAGATGCAATATTTACAGTGAGAGTTCTCGATATATGGGTAAAACATCGAGAGACCGTACGTTTCACGATCAACGGGCAATACTGCAATACGATCGTGTCGACGGGCTTAGAATTCGCTGACTGTATTCCTTGCAGAGGAGTAAGACCCCCCCACCACCACCACCACCAAAAAGAGGGTGTCCTGGGTAAGACACTAAACTGTATCTCCAGTTATTATTAGATATCTGGGGTGTATAGTACCCCTTCATTACCATTACTCCTATGTCTACTTTCACCCGTTAAGGTCTCATATATGGTTCAAATAGATCTGTTTAGAAATTATTGGTATTATAAATACTTGATTCAATATAAGTGTAAATTATTTGTATTTATAATAGTTACTTGAAGTTATAATTGTTTACTAAAGATTATTAATTACTTGAAACCATATAACTATGTGCAAACAAATGACTATTATTAAATAGAAATAATTACATGAAACTATATAATTGTGTATATTGCCATTATTCTCAGGCCCACTCTGACCTGGAGTGGTAGTACCAGTTAGAGTAGATCTATGGGTCAAATAGATCTGTTTAAAATTATTAATATTGGATAGGAATGCTTGAAACCATATAATGGTGTGCAAACAAATTATTATTATCAAATAGGAATAGTAAATTGAAACCATTTCATTGTGTATGAATTATTCATATCAGATAGGAACACTTGAAACCATATAACTGTGCAAATTATATATATTAGTTAGGAACACTTGATGTCATATAACTATAGATTATTTGTATTAAGAATAGTTACTTAAAGCTTTAATAGTTTACTAAGGATTATTATTAGTTACTTGAAACCATATAATCATGTGCAAACAAACGGCTATTATAAAATAAAAATAATTACTTGAAACTATATAATTATTAGTTTTATAGGATATTTTTTATTATATAAGAATATTCAATATCATATGACAGTCTGTTAGAAAAAAGCTCTGAAGAAATAACTAAACAAAGAATGTAAATTTACAATGAATGTTAAGTATCTGGTCGGCATCCTTAGTTCCAGATGTAATAAGTAAGTAAGCAAGCCAATAAGAATCCGGTGTTATAGTATTCTTTGTAAGTCCGACGTCCAAGATAATCCAAGTGTCAATGACATAAGCTCAGAATGGGGTCTCTATTAATACAGCAGAAGCAGCAGCAGCAGTGCCAGTGATTGGACAATAGAAATCTTTCTCGGGTCACGTTGTAGTTGACGAGTCTATATTTAGGAGCAGGCATCTATCACCCGCCTTATATCTAAAAAACTGCAACAATGAACACAATTACTTATTACCATATAATTATTAGTATTAGATAGGGATACTTGTAACCATACAACTGTGTGCAAATTATTTGTATTAGATAGGAATACTTGATATCATATAATTGTGCACAAAAACACTCTTAAAAAACAACGACACAAAAAATGTAACTATAAAAATACAATGAACTTAATTCCCTAACATCTAGGCATAAAATATCCCTAAACAGGTTTATATGCCGTTTAAATTGATCAATGATAATAAACCTTTAATTAAAAAAAAGTATAGCATACGGTGGTCAAGTATTAATGAAAAGGAGATAGCCACCCTGACGCAACACCATGAAGCCAAGAGGTCCTGAAGAAAGCAGCGACAATAAAACACCGGCTCATCAACATCTTCAGGGACAGCCTTCACATCCGACATATGTGGTCGAGAATGTTTTTCAAACATTGGACTTCATAGTCACAGGAGGTGCTGTAACTTCAGGGGCACAAGAACTATATAGTCTTCCGAGACTGCAATGCCAATAAGTAAAGTAGTCGTCGGGGCGGCCTAATGTTGGTATCAGCCATGCAGTGAGGGAGTCTATCCCTTTTTCACTAGCGCTAGACCAAGGAGATTAATTTTTTAGTGTCTGAGGTGGGGCGTCACACCTACCTTACTTTAGCTCCTTACTTTACCGCACAGATCCCTGTGCTACTCATACTCTGAGTTGGCGAGGGCGGGTATCGAACTAGAAACCTTGTGGTTTCTAGCCGAACGCTCTACCGACTGAGGGCCTACCAATATTAAGGCATAAAATATCCCTAAATGCCATTTAAATTGATTAATAATAATAAAAGTTCGTTTTTTTATGTATAGCATACAGTGATCAAGGATTAGTGAAAATGGATAGACCCCTTCAATATCCGGCTGATACCGACAATAGGCCTCTCCGCTTACTTTTCTTTTTACTTACAGTCATATAGTATTAAGTATTCCTATCTAATACTAATATTTTCAAACATCTCTATTTGGTTATTAGAAGCCCCAACGACTGAATACACACTTTTCAAAAGGATGAAGAACGCCGATTAGGTAAGGTCACCCTATCGTGATGTAATGGTTAACAAGCTAGCGTCGTTATTTGCTGGATTACCCGTATTTGCGACCTTGTATCACATCCTACCCATGGCGAACGGGTTGAATAAATACTTACTTTTGAGTAAGTATCCGATAGTGAATAATCTCCCACTGCCGCTAGGGGGCGAATCGCCAACAGGAGGTTGGCGCGAGAATCAAAGCCCATTACTTGTCTGGACATTGTCAACCTGAGGAGTCACGTCAAATAAGCGCTCCCACCACCAAACTTTCTAAGGCGTTGTATCAGCAAACTTTCTAAGGCTGTCACAATAGCATACTAACAGAAGGATGAGGAACGATAACCAACCTGACGAAGCGTCTTAACAACATTCCAAAACCAGCGAGTAGAACACCTTTCTAGCACACTTTACCAAGAACTTTTATTGCACTCTCAGATAAGCTTTGTAGCAAATGCCATTAAAATTTGCAACAATTTCTGTACTTTTTGATAATACATGTGTCTGTAATTTATATTCGTGTTTGTTTCCTTCTTTCGTCCGAATAACCACAACTACGGAGAATAAGAGCTCCAACGAAACCCCATAAATACTCTTATAAGATGTAAATACAACTATTCTCTCTCCAGCTAAGGCGAAATAGTAGAGCAACGTTTTGGTCGACCTGCCCTCCGGTCTTCTTCAGTTCTTTCTTTTTGGCATGAAGGCCTCCGTGTTCGACAAGAAGGTTCCCGAGTTCAATGAGAAACAACTGAATTTGGCCTGGTCGGTACTACCTGTTAGGATCCCATCTTTGGGTTAAATAGATAAAAAATTAGTTTTAAAAATTAGTTAAAAAATGTGAAAAGCCAATAAGAATGAATAAAACAAAACGGGGTTGATATGCCGTAAAATGCAACTAACCAATCAACCGAAAAACATTTAATATGTTCTCGCGCCCCTTAAAAGTAATCTATACATATATAAAGGTCAGTTGTGTGTATGTATGTATGTCCGGAGGAAACTCCGAAAATAAAACAAGTAAACATACATATACACATTCTCTATCACCAGATCTTGCTTTTTGAGCAAAGATAATGAAGATTTGATTTATATTCGTGAAAATAATTAAAAAATAAAATTTAAATAGTAACAGCATGATTTTTTTGCATTTAATATTTTAAATAGGAAACATTAATCTTTCTTTTCAGAGTGTCTGTGCACCCTGAGGCAAGGTCTTTTTTACATACATATTTTAATGGGGTATCCTGTGAGGATCCAGCTCGTGATTCAGTAATTATGGATCTACGATGTAGCCGCTTTTAGTAATTTATATACGAATAAAAGGTGAATGTAACCAAAACTAATTTGAATAATTAATTTTTAATAATACTAGCAAAATAAATAAAAAACGCTCTCTGTAAAATAAATATTACTTGAGGGGATGGGAATTGAAAATTTAATAACATAGAGTTTGTATCATAAGTAAAGTAAAATCATCAAATTTATTAAAGGAGTAAAAAATAAAAATAAATTTATTAAAGGAGCAAAAAAATATAAAAAATTGAAATGGAAACTTAATTCTGATATCTTTAAATATATATTAAAAAATTTTTAAAAACTATATATAGATAGATAATACCAGGTATGTATTTATTAAAACTTGTTTAAAAAAACACTGAGGACTGTCTAACATTGCATGCTTAAACTTTGAGTGTATTCTATTTATGACGATTTTAGGCAGTGTGACGTAAGCAGTGACGTAGTTTTTGTTACAGACAAAAACCGGAAGCGAATCTCCATTATTAATAGATATGAACAAAAAATGAAAAACATATGGAAAAGAAAAAATATTACACCAAATTAACAGTTGCATAACCCTATCAGAAATAAATTTTCATTAATACATAAAATAGATTCCATAACAATTTTATTCCTGTTTATTGTTAAATAGTTTGTTTGTTTTTGGGGTTTTTTTTTTATATCAAATTGTCCATTTATGCGAAATTTGTGTGTTAGTATATTGAATACTGATACCAAAAATTAGATCTTTTACTTACACTATTGTTTAAGGAAATAGCATCAAAGATCGTCTCCTAAAATACACTAAAATCCTCGTTTTCTAAAGGCTAAATTTTGCAAAAATGAGGATTTTTAGTGCATTTTAGTAGACGATCTTTGATGCTATTTCCTCAAACAATGGTGCAAGTAAAAGATCTAATTTATGGTATCAGTATTCAGTATACTAACACGCAACTTTCGCATAGATTGACAATTTGATATTTTAAAAATGTGAAAAATCGTCCTACCCTACTGTTCACCTAAGCGATTTATAGATCTTCTCTTGATTGACACGGTACACTTAATATAAACAAAAAAACAGAAATGTTATCTCGCACCCCCTAGAAGGCTATCTCGCACACTGTTTTTTATGCATTTAACCCATAGATGGGACCCTAACTATTAATACCACTCTGGGTCAGAGTGAACCTGGGTGTAATGGCCAAAAAAGGGACTCACTATATTTCTCAGAATTCCAGAATTGGAACCTCACCATCTGCAGGATTTTAACGTCATGCCCATAATATCAAGACGCTCAGCTACCGCCTTCTAGCACATATATGATAAAATGGTTGTGGAGGCGCGTGGTCTAATGGTTAGAGTCGTAGGAAATGGACTCGTCGACCTGAGTTCAATTCCTGGACGAAGCTGTTTGCATTTCACATGGCGCTAATACCCTTGGGAAAGGTATGGTAAATGTATATATGATAAAAGGGTTGTGGCGTGCCATAAAAGGAATACGGTTGAAATAATTATATAAGTGCTAGGGCATGATGTAATCGGAGGGGGTTCTCCGATCGCCCATCTAGCCCAAATAAGGACCAAAGTGTAGAGTTGCATGTCATATACTACTCAATCACCAGGATTCTGTCCTTAAGCATCACAGATCGCCACCCACGGCCAAAAGGTGTTCCCATTAGTGGCGGGGGTCTTCCTCCTCTGCAGAGATGCAGTCGGAGTATTCTACAGTCCCAACCGACAGGGCACACAACATTCAGGCTAATAGTCTGGAACCGCCATGTCGGCTGGGGCGTTAGAATATTCCGACTGCACCTCTGCAGAGGAGTAAGACTCCTCCACTGGGTCCATCTGTTGGTCGTGGGTGGCGACCCGTGATCCTTAAGGATGGAACCTAGGTGGCTGAGCTGTCCATGACATGCAACACTCCACTTTGGCCCTTACATAGACTAGACGGACGGTTGGAGGGGCCCCTTCCGAACAATCGGCTGGCCACGTTAAGCCCTAGCACCTATACGATTGCCCCAACCCTATTGCCCTAATGGCAAACCCGAATCCTTCTTATTATATGGATACTCGAAGGCGGTGGCTGAGGATCTTCATGTCCTGGGAATGACCTTAAACTCTATCTGATGGTGAGGTTCCAGTTCTGAAGGTTTGTGGAATGTGGAGCACCCCTTCATCACCATTGCTCCCTGGTCCACTCTGACCCGGAGTGATAGTACCTGTTAGGGTCCCATCTATGGGTTAAATTTTTTAAAAATGTATTTATAAAACAAAATTGAGTATTGATTAAGAGTGAATTTATTTCAAAACTTTGTCAGCATTAAATGACCCACTAAGGTTGATATGCCGTAAAACAAAACAATAGTCTAGAACCAATTAAAGCAACTTACAATCCCCTGTTACCGCTGCCACCCACCCACCCGCGCCCATGCAACAAACTGACGAAGTTTAATATGCGGAAAAAAATTCTATTTTTGAGATGTTCATTGATTTTTTTTTTCGTAAGTTAGAGAAGAAGACTGTTTATTTTTATATTTATCAGATTATTTATTGCGTCGCTATGCAGACGAAATAGATTAAATAAAACGCAACTGTTAACCAATATCCACTCTATGGAAACAGCGAAAGATTAAGAAAAACAATAAGTTCTTTAATTAAACTAGCGAAAGTATGCGCACCCTGGGTGTAAGGGTATTTGCCTCATACCCCACGTGTATGGGCTGGGCACAAGGCCTCGTTTTAACGTGGGCCCAGCCAAAAGCCGAAGCTCATAGGTGGGAAAGAACAAAAACTGCGTCGATCCCTTCGGCATTCCCTCTCAAGGGGGCGCCTCAGGCGCCGGGCAATAAACCCAGCCTTGCCCCTTTAAGTCAAAGTGGCAAGCATTGCCTGGGGGAAAACCCCCTGGGATCGACGCTATTAATTTAAACTTACCCTGATCCAGTGGCCGAAGCTCACTGGACCCCCACCCCAAAGGACGAGTGGCAGGTAAGTATCTAAGTTTTAATGTTTGGTTTTGGTCTGTTTTGTTTTACGGCATATCAACCTCAGTGGGTCATTTAATGCCGACAAAGTTTTTAAATTAATTCATTCTTAATGGACACTCAAGTTTGTTTTTTATGAACACTGTTTTCTATTTAACCCATAGATGGGACCCTACCAGGTACTACCACTCCGGGTCAGAGTGTACCTGTGGGCAATGGTGATGGAGTGCTCCAAATTCCCCAAACCTCCAAAACTGGAACCTCACCATCTGATAGAGTTTAACGTCATTCCCAGGACATGTAGACCCACAGCCACCGCCTTCTAGCACCCATATGATAAAAAAGGGTTGGGACTTGCCATAAGAGCTATAGGGTTGGAAAAAATCATATTGGTGCTAGGGCTTAACGTGGCCAGCCGATTGATCGGAGGGGGCCTCTCCGACCGCCCGTCTATATTATTGATTAAACCAGGTTTTGTTAAAACCCAATGCAAAGTAACCACACCATATATATGTATTATATGAACTTTTATTTTTTAATGATATAGAAGGCATATTGCAGGATTTTAAGCACCCTAATAACATTGGCTGTTTGGGGGCAAATCTAACTCATATTTTCATAGAGACATCGTTAATAAATAAGATTCATTCTATGTATTAATGTTAATGATTTTGACTATAGATTAAATACTCATTGATAAACTTACGCAATTCCTGGGGGTATTGTGACGTAAGCAGTAACGTAATTTCGCTTACAGACACGCAGACACCGTATCTCCGTTATAATGAGATATATAAAAGTAAGTAAAGTCTGCGCAGTGGCTTATGGTCGGCATCAATCGAACAGCGAGAGAATCTATACCATTTCCGCTAGACTAGGGATATTGTTGATTTTCGTTGTTTTTATTTGGGGGGGGGGGGTTAAAGGTGAATCGCTACACCTTCTTTCATCTTCTAGATGCTTTACCGCGAAGATCAGATTACCCAAGCCGTGCTACTAATGCGCTGAGTTGGCGAGGACAATAATCGAACCAAGAACCTTGCAATTCCTAGGCGTATCAAATAATCCATTAATAAATGTTCTGAATTCCGTGATTGATTGATTGATTTTAACGACATGTCAACCCGTCTAGGGTTATTTCATGGCTTGATGTTATGGAATTGCGTTCTCTGTTCATTTGAATTTTAAAATATTTTGTTATTTCTTAAGTTGTTTCTGTTACATGGTTTTAAGTATTCCTTTCTAATACTAATAATTGTATTTTTTCAAGTAATTATTTCTTTTTAATAATAATCATTTGTTTGCACACAATAATATGGTTTTAGAGCCAACTGCAATTAATAATTGTCTGTTTCTCGCCTATGCAATAATGAGACTGAGGGTGTCCTTGTGGCGCAGTGGCTAGCGAACTGGGTTGTAATATCCTAGTAAAAGCGAGTTCGAACCCAAGTCGCACTATTGTGTTCATTTTCCGGCTAATACCCTTGGAAAAGGTTTGAACTCCCACATTCATCCAGCTATGAGTTCAATAGTACCACTGCTGTTCTTAAACAAGGATGGATTTGGTATTAAATAATCCATTCAGGTTGATATGCCATTAAACAAAGAAACCAACAAAATAATTACGTTATTTCTTCGGTAATGTATAAAAGATATATAGAAATGTAATACTTAAATACTACCACTATTGTTCTTCTACAAGGATGTCTTTGGCATTAAATAACCCACGAAGGTTGATATGTCATTAAACAAACAAAACGTTGAAACTTGGCAATGTGTCTGCGGAAACTATTCGAATGATTAAAGAATTCTTTTGGGCTTGATTCGTTGAGTAAATTCCAGACAGTATTTTGATATCGATTCATCAAAGTTGGCTGGGAATTAGTTATAAGCGGTCTATGTAATAATATACTATTTATAGTCACTTACCAATCCTGGCCAGAAGTATGAAGCGCCCAGTGAGAAACAAACTCACTAAGAATTCTAGCTTGTTAACCATTACACCACATGAGATGTACTATTTCTGGTAGTTATGAACTTTAGTTGGCCAAATTCCTAGCATAAAATTGTGCGTGTGCATTATCCCCATAACAAATTTGCTTGTATAGTTTTTCTTATGAAATTTTCTTAAACAATTGAATGAATAAAAATACATTTAATTCTTATCGACACATTTCTGTTTGTTTGTTTGTTTGAGAAATATATTTTATTTCTCAAACAAACAACTGTCTTATCAACACGTTTTTGTTTGTTTGAGAAATAAAAAAATCAAACCTGTTAAACTCCGCTTAAGAAATCGACCCTGTGTCGCATCCTGCTCGTGTGGAAGGGTTGGTGAATATATATATATATATATATATATATATATATATATATATATATGCTCCCATAAATTTGGTAGAGCTCTCTAATTGGTAATTTAAATTAACTCTCACTACTAAGCATATAAGATTTGATCTCTCAGTGACCGTAAAATACATAAACAAACCTATGTACTTAATAGTTTAAAAACACCAGTCTCCACTACGGCTGTCAGTGGACGAGGGGATAAGATATCGGGCTACCATACGGTTAGTCTGAGTTCGACCCTAACCAAAGATAGCTGTATCTAGCCACACTGAAGAGGCGTGAAACGCCGAAACACGTGTCTGTGGATGACTTATTAATATATATATATATATATATTATATATATATATATAATATTTACCAACCCCTCGACACGAGCAGGATGCATATATATATATATATATATATATATGTGTGTGTGTGTGTGTGTGTGTGTGTGTGTGTGTGTGAAAAATGGAAAGGAATCCGACAAATACGTTGAAAAAAATGATTGAAAGTGAAAAAATATATATATATTATGTTAGGATTAAATTCCATGATCGGCGTTGCAGTCTTGGAAGACTGTATAGTTATTTGTGCCCCTGAAATTACAGCACCTCCTCTGACTGTGAAGTCCAACGTTCGAAAAACAGCCTCGTCCACAGATGTTGCACGTGAAGACTGTCTCTGAAGATGTTGATGTTGCCGCTGCTTTGTTGCCGCTGCTTTCTTCTTCTGGACCTCTTGGCTTCATGATGTTGCGCTATAGCGGCTTCAGACAAGAGCCGTCCGCTACGGAGAGCCTGCAGCCACCGAGGGAGGTCCTGAGCCAAAATTTCCCAGATCCTTGAAACATTTATTGTTTAATTAACAAGCATTTCGATCTTTTTTTGTTTACATGAATTACTGATTTAAAAATGATTTAGATAAAATAAAGCAAATAAAAATACCGTGTATGTATACCTCAGATCATCATCAGGACAGATAAGTATAAAAAAAAGTCGTCCATGCGGCCTTAGGTCGGTATCAGCCAGTCAGCGAGGGAGTCTATCCCCTTTTCAATAGTGCTAGACCAAGGAGAGTGTTTTGGCATCTGAGGTGGAGTGCCACACCTACCATCAGCTCCTTTCTTTACCGCACAGATAAGTATAAGTGTCGTTAATTATTGATTACGGTGTAAGTTTTTTTACCCTCGTATTACATCATTAGCGGGTTAGCTCAGTCGGCAGAGCGTTCGGCTAGAAACGACAAGGTTCCTAGTTCGATACCGGTCCTCGCCAACTCAACGTATGAGTAGCTCAGGAATCTGTGCGGTAAAGTAAGGAGCTGATGGTAGGTCTGGCGCTTCATCTCAGACGAAAAAAAATCTCCTTGATGTAGCGCTAGTGAAAGGAGGATAGACTCCCTCGCTGATTGGCTGATACCGACTTTAGGCCAACCGACGACTTTATTTACTTACATTGTTAGCAGAAATCAACGACACTTATACTTATCTGATGATGATCTGAGGTTCGTAATCACGGATGCAGCACGGACGCAGCAACATTTCATGTAAACTTGTGGATCACTATCTATCTGCTTATCGTTTCTATCTTTTTGTGTTCAAAGACCGAATAACTCAGCGAACCTCATACTCGACAGTAGCGTCAATCGGGAGCTCCATCAGAAACGGCTGCCAAATCAAGACTGTGCCTCAGAGCGAGGCGCTCACAGAGGCAAGGGAAGGCGCAAGCGCAAGGTGCAACAAACACATCAGTGTTGCCAATAGGCGCACGAACAGTTTCCCTGCGTCCTCAGCACTTGGGATTACCCCCGTACATGGAAAAAAAAAGTTTCTTTATTTCTTTTTCTTCTCTTTTATTTTTTTAATTGTCATCTCGTAAGTTTGTTTGTTTGTTGTTTTTTGTTGTTGTTTTTTATTTTTTTTTTTATTATTTTTTTTATTTCATTTATATTTTTATATATATATATAATATATATATTATTTTTTGTGCAATCGCTTGTTGAGTTGAAGTGCGAGACCAAACCGAGGCTGCAAAGCGTTGTCATGGCTGAGTGACAATAAGCAGAACAATGCGAGAGAAAAAGAAAACAGACTTATTTGACATTAGAAATCTCACGGGGTGTGAGTTTTAAAAAAATTACGGCATGTTAGAACTGCTACGGTCAGGTGACTATCATCATCATCATACTCATCATCATCATCATCATCATCATCACTATATCGTATGCTGATAATAAACACCACCATTACCGACAACAACAGATAGATAGATAGATAGATAGATAGATAGAAACAGATAGTCACTTAAAAAAAAGAAAAAGAGCCATCAGTGCGCATCATCATCATCATCATCTTCATCATTACTACGATTGTATGCTGATATAATAAACACCACCAACAACAACACCAACAACAGATTGATAGATTGATAAATAGATTGATAGATAGATAGATAGATAGATAGATAGATAGAAACAGATAGCCACTTAAAAAAAAACGAGCCATCAGTGCGCATCATCCTCATCATCATCATCATCATCATTACTACGATCGTATGCTGATATAATAAACACCACCAACAACAACAGCACCAACAACACCAACAACAGATTGATAGATAGATAGATAGATTGATAGATAATAACAGATAGATAACCACTTAAAAAAACAAACGAGCCATCAGTGCGCATTTCAAAAGGTGTAATCTCTGAACCGCAGCTTTTACAAACGCGCAAAATTCCGACGCAGATACGATGTGCATAAGATATTATTGCAACAATTGTACTGAAGCAAGTGGCGCTGCTAAGTATGCGTTCATTGTTAACGTCCACTGTATCGTTTCCGACAATAAAAGTTTGCGCATCCTCTCCAACTGTATTGCTCGATGTAAAACCAACCGACAAGTCCTTCCTATCTGATTATTATCGACAAACCATTATGCTATTGAATATATCTTCTTTCTGTAGTGTCCGCAAGAAGAACTGAAAAACTTCAGCTTATGTGCCCACACAAATAGAAAAATTAAAAAAAGGAAATGTTTTTGTATCTCTTAAGAAAAGAATTATATGAACAGAAATGTGAGTAAGAAAAAAAAACAAATAAAGAAGAAAAAAGCAACTAACAATCACAATGAGCTTTAGTGTTCAAAAATATCATGGCCATCAAACTAATATACTAGGGTAATCCCAAATGTAAGGTCTCCAAAGCGCTGGGAAACTGTTCGTGCGGTCATTGGCAACACTGTTGTGTTTGTTGTGCAAACAGGGTAGGTTGATATTTCACTTTTTTTAAATATCAAACTGTTCATCTAGGCGAAAGTTGTGTGTTAGTATACTGAATGTTGTTGGCATCCTCCCGTCTCCAAAGCGCTTGGTGTGCAGGGAAACTGTTCGTGTGGTCATTGGTAACACTGTTGTGTTTGTTGTGCGACAGGGTAGGTTGATATTTCACTTTTTTTAAATATCAAATTGTTCATCTATGCGAAAGTTGTGTGTTAGTATATTGGATGTTGTTGTCTACTACTAAAGACAATGGTATAGTGTCCATTTTTATCTGCAATTGCGTAAGTGGCTGAACAGACCAATTTTTGAATGGCAATCTCTGGTGCAGTGACTACAAACAAACAGTGATGCTCGCTTACTTTTGGCTCTCTTTTCCGTGGCGGCTACTTTCCTCTCTTTCTCACTCCTTTTCGTTCCTTGTTTGATGAGGAGTCGCCAGGTTGCACGGTCTTCTACACAAGCCTCCCATGTGTTGGTGTTAATGTGACATGTCTTCATGTTTCTCTTGCAGACATCTTTAAATCGCAGGCGTGGGTCCCTAGTGGTCGGGTGCCCTCTGCTAATTCGCCATACAGTAGGTCTTTGGGGATGCGGCCTTTGTTCGCAGGCAATCTCTCGCAGATGATGGAGGGCATGCTGTTTATGTTTGCTCGTTCCAGCACTTCTGTGTTCGGCACTTTGTTCTGCCAACGTATGCGTAGGATGCGGTGTAGGCATCTAAGGTGGAAATTTTCCAGTTTCCTCTCGTGGCATGTGTATGTTATCCAGGCTTCGCTACTGTAGAGGAGAGTACTGATAACGCATGCTTTGTAGACGCGAAGTTTGGTTCTCTTAGTAAGGTTGGCATTGTCCCGGCTCTCTGGCTCAGTTTGGCCATAACTGCGCCGCCGCTGGCGATTTTGCTGTTGACTTCACTGTCAGTGGAGACTGAGTTGGCAATGGTGGACCCAAGATACTTCTCCTTCACTGCTTCCAGGCTGTACCCATTGATAACAATGTCGGGAGGATGTCTGCACTTTGTGCATGAGTTTTGTCTTATTTTATGGTTAATCCGAATGTAGCAGCTTGCTTATCCAATAAACACAAGTAATCCAGCTGTACGTTATCTAGGGAAAGTAATCACTTCCGCTTTTTGTTATCACAACTCAAAGAATGGCCGAAACGGTGCTTCCGTTTCTTATTAACCAATATACCACATCCCTCCCCACTTAGCCTGAAACTGCCCATACATTTTTAACGACACCAAGACACATCCATAGGTTCCACCCCGGAACTCCGGCAGGAACTCCCATCACTTGGAGGAAGTGTTGCCCGACTCTCGGACATAGTCACATCATCATCTGTAGCTTCTGGAGATTCCTGAGCAGCAATTTCCCCAGTTAAGGGCCTGGCACTGTGTCGTTTCCCCTTTGTGTCTGGTTTCATGTTGGTGCGCTGTCTTTTGGCTTTATTCTCAGTATTGTTCCTTCTTTCCTCTTCTTTGCGTTTCTGAAAACGTGTTCTCATGTGAATTCTGGGATGTTCATCTTCCAAGCTGTCACTGGTTGTTGAGAGACTGCTATCTCTGTAGGGTGCAGGAAGCTGTGCAAAAGATGTTGAGTTCCCTGTAACTGTTTGTTCCCGACTCCCCAGAGGTTGCCTGGATTCTTCTGGATCTCTCACGACAGGTTCTGTTTGAATATTCACGAGAATATGATCCACGTGCCTTTTCGATAATTGACCATCCTCTAACCGTACTCTAAAAGTCAGTGGGCCAAGCTGCTCCTCTAAAACTCCGGACAGCCATTTTGGCCTCCCTTGAAAATTCACCACACTAACGGTATCTCCAATATGGAACATTCTTTCACGACGATTTTTATCCGTCGTTCTTTTAGCATCATCTATTTTTGTGATAACTTTGGCAGATAAATCTGGATACACAAGGTCTAGATGAGATCGAGGCTGACGGCCCATTAATAACATTGCTGGTGATTGACCCGTTGTTGATTGCGGTAATAAACGGTATCGGGCTAAAACATGCAATAATCGCGTTTCCAAATCCCCAGTAACTTTTTTAAGCCCACTCTTAATGGTTTGCAAAGCACGCTCCGCCAGTCCATTCGAGGAGGGGTAATATGGTGCACATCTAACATGCTTAATGCCATTTAGGGCACAGAACCTTGAAAATTCCTTACTAGTAAAACTGCTATCATTGTCAGATACGATCACATATGGACGCCCATGTGTGGCAAATGTGCGTCTCAACATCCTTTCTGTTTCTGAAAAAGATGGTGATGACACAACATGTGCATCTATATATTTATTGTGGGCATAGACAATCACTAGAATCAACTTGCCCTGGATAGGGCCTGCATAATCCATGTGCACTCGGAACCGAGGCCTCCCTGGCCATTCCCATAGATGCAAAGGCATATTTGCACTATCTTGGCACATACCACAACTCCTCACACACAATTCAATATCTGCATCCACCAAATGTGACTACGAGCAAGAGACTTCATCCGTGAAATTACTGGATTACTCTCATGTAATTCTTTCAGTAAAGCCTCTCGACACTTTGCTATGATAACCACCCGTGATCCCCATAAAACACAACCCAGTTGTTCCGATAACTCATCCTTCCTGGTTGTGTATGGTTGAAAGTCAAGAGATCCTTTTCCTGGCAATCCACGTAAAATCCATTTACGCACTTGTAATAACACGGGATCTCTTGATGTGTAAAAAGCAAGTTTTTGATGTGACTGGGGTTAAGTCTAAAGCTGACATGGAGAGTACTACTTCCTCCGGACAAGGTAATGGCGTAAAATAGTCCTCTATAGGTAGCCGACTCAGTCCATCTGCATTGGAAATTATTGAACCAGGTTTGTACACTAGTTGATAGTGATAACTTGCTAGAACCAATGCCCAACGTTGAACTCTAGCACTTCCTGTTCGTGATATTGCACGGTCCTCTTTAAAAAGTCCAAACAGTGGTTTATGATCCGTGATGATGGTAAATTCTCGACCATAAATATATTTATGGAATTTGGAAACTCCAAAAATGACTGCTAGTCCTTCACGTTCTATCCTGGCATAATTCCGTTCTGCCTTTGATAATGTCACGGAGGCAAAATAAATCGGTTTTTCACTCCCGTTTTCCATTATATGTGCCCCCACACCCACTGGAGATGCATCCACCGTCATGATAAATTTAAGTTCAGCATTGTAATGAACCAGATCATTAATTGACATTAGCAACCCCATTGATTGCTTGAAGGCAAAGGCTTCATCTGGTCCCCATTTCCAGGGAACTCCTTTTTGTAGTAATTTGTACAATGGAGCTAAAACCGTGATGATATTGTTTAAATACCGGCGATAGTAATTAACAAAAGCCAAAAAAACTACGCAGTTCAGACACATTCTTTGGGGTGGGTGTTTTGTGAATTGTATTGACTTTATCTTGCGTTGGGTGGATTTCTTCAGAATCAATCCTATGACCCAGGTATGAAATTGACGACTTTTTAAATTCACATTTATCGCCTTTAAGACGGACACCAGCATCATGTAATCTCTTTAATACTGCACGCAGGTTCCTATTATGCTCTTCCATAGTTTGTCTCGAGATTAGGATGTCGTCGAGATAAGCAACTGTCTTTGGTATTCCTTGAATCAGTTGATCTATAATTCTTTGAAATACTCCTGGCGACGAAGCAATACCAAAACACAACGGAGTATACATAAAAAGACCTTTATGAGTGTTTATCGTCGTTAGTTTTTGTGACTCTTCGTCCAGAGGAACCTGTAAATAAGCGTCACTCAAATTTACTTTTCAATGAACCCAAACCTGGTTTAAAAGGTTCTGCAAATTGTCTCTATCTTTCCCCTACTCTCTTTCTTTCTTATTATATTTTTCTGTATCGCATGTCCTTTTTCTTCTATTTCTTTCTTTGTAATAAAAAAGGAATGGTCCATTTTTTAGCTGAGGTGGTGAGGACATAAGGCATAAGATTTCGGTAGGTAATTGACACCAGATAATCAGTATTTAGATTTGCATTTCAACTTGGACGATTTGGACGGTCTGATTTTTTTTAACCAGAAGGTCTTGCAAGATGATAACGATCGGAAGATTAAGGAACAAGGGTATGAATATATAGATTGACAGTTTGTATTACTGGTTCTTTTCATTTCTTCTCTAACTTTATTTTTGTTATATTTTAATTACAAACACACACACACACACACACACACACACTCACACACACACACACACATACACTATCTGTCTGTCTATCTGTCTGTCTATCTGCATGTCTCTTCCATTCTCTCACTCCCTATCTTCCTTTCCTTTCTTTTTCCTTCTTTCCTTCCATCCCTTTCTTTCTCTTCTCCAATTATCCATTGATGTCCTTCTCTCTTCTCTCCCCTTCCTTCTCCCTCTCTCTCTCTCTCTTCTCTCTCTCTCTCTCTCTCTCTCTCTCTCTCTTCTCTATATATCTCTTCTTTCTACTGTTCTCTATATATCCCCTTTCTTTTTTCTAGCCCTATCTCTCTCTCTCTCTCTCACACACACTCTCTCTCTCTCTCTCTCTCTCTCTCTCTCTCTCTCTCTCTGTCTCTATATATCCCCTCAGTCTTTTTCTAGCCTTCTCTTTCTCTCTCTCTCTCTCTCCCCTCCCCCCTCTCTCTCTCTCTCTCTCTCTCCACATCTCCATTTTATATCTCTCCCAGTCCCTCTCTCTCTCTCCTCTCTCTCTCTCTCTCTCTCTCTCTCTCTCTCTCTCTTTCTATACCTTTCCCTCCCTTCCCTTCCTTCCCTTCCATTCCATTCCCTTCTCATTCCCCCTGACTCGTTTTTTCACCATCTTGTCATGTTCATACCTATTTTAAAATATTACAGACATGATTCTTTAATGTCGCTCTCAAACGACGAAATCTTTGCCGCCATTTTAGGAAAGCTGCTTAGTGATAAAGTCACATCAGTGAACGGACATCGCGAGATTTTTATTATCACTTGACAGGTGCGCACAATGCAGCAAAATAGAAGGCAGTCAACAGTTCTATTAGGACGAACGATATTCAACGATAACGATGTTAATGCGATATCGATAAAATATTTATCCATAATACCCCCGCCCACATAATGCAGAATTTGGCACAGAGTCGTTTAGTGAGATGGTTTTAAGCAATTTAACTACTACACTAACCGCAAAAAGTAAATATCATTTTTCTTTTCTTTTTTACTTTTTTTTCTTTTCTTTTTTTTAACTTTTTTTATTTCCCAAGAAAGTGATCTAAAAACATTGTTCGATTACGGCCAGGTCACGTTGAAATCACCGGTTCCCTCTAGATCGCCTAAATTAAGCAGCGATGAGCCTGTTCAATACTTAATTGAGTGACCACTAAAGCAACTACAGGTACTGTAAGCAACCTGAATTCTTTGTTTATAAAAATTACTTGATTCTGCATTAAATGAGTCGAAAGGTTTGATATATTGTAAAAACAACCACCTTATTTATCTCTGTTCTTAGCTATTTATTAATATCGGTCTGTTCATATCTATCTAAGCGTAGCTTATATGTGGTACAAGGCCAAATATGGGGCACCCAGTGAGAATCGAACTCACTAACAATGATTAACTCATCTAGCTTGCTAACCATTATACCACCTGAGGTGCCCAGGGAGGGTATTGGTATAGTTATTTACTAAGCTTAGCTTAGATGTGGCACAAGGCCAGAAATATGGGGCGCCCAGTGAGAATCGAACTCACCAATAATGGTATACGAATCTAGCTTGCTTACCATTACACCACGTGAGGTGCACTATTATTTACCAAGCTTAGCTTAGATGTGGCCCAAGGCCAGAAGTATTGGGCACCCAGTTAGAATCGAACTGACTGCCAATGATTTGCTAATCTAGCTTGCTAACCATTATACCACCTGAGGCGCCCAGAGGGGGTGTTGGTATAAGTACCACACAGAATCACCACTTCTATTTATAGCCTGAACAGCAGCAGCAGCAACAGCTTCCGATAAAATAGCCAATAAAAAGGAGCAGAGGTTTAAGCTCATTCACTATCCACCCCCACCTCGCCAATACTAATTAAAAACCATACTACGAATTTCTACTGAATACATCAGCCGGACCATATGACCTTACGACACCCCTTCCGCGATCTAGACTCGTGGGGATATTTTTTCATTTACACCGGTTGTTTCTTAGGGATTAAGGTTAGGAGTTATGGTTAGGGTTAGGGTTTAGGGTTAGGGGTTAGTTTTATAAAAAAAATTTTAAACACTAAAAATCGTCTGTAAACAAATAACCGGATTTTGACGGTATAAATGGAAAAAATGTCCCCACGAATCGAAATCGCAAAAGGGGTGCCTTAAGGTCATATGGTCCCGTCAGCCTTTAGATCGACAAGAAAATGGCTGCAAGAAAACCAAGGCAACATACGACGCAAAGTCAATTTCTTAAGCGGAGTTTAACAAGTTTCAATTCAGAGCTTTTTCTTCTCATATACTGGTTACCGAACCAAGGTTAAAGAGTCGAGTCTGTCCTGCTGTTCATCCATAGCTGGAGGTAGAATAGTTGGATTCATACCTTTCCCAATGGTATTAGCGCTATGTGAAATGCAAACAGCTTTTGAACTCGTCTCGTCGTGTCCATTTCTTACAACGGTAATCATTACCCCACGTCTGTTGGTATTTTTGGTATAGGTACTACACAGAATCGCCACCTCTGTTTATAGCCTGAACAGCAGCTAGCAGCAACGGCATCCGGTAGAATAGTCAATAAAAAAAACAGCACATATTTAAGCTCATTCACTGTTTGTCTCACAAAGACGAACTATAAATTGACAAGAAAATTTTCGGACCCTTTCAAAAGATAAACATATTAAAGTGTATGTGCGATTTTAATGCTCAATGACATCTCTTTTTTGAGTTATAAGTCGACACGTACATACCAAAACAGCCGCGATTCCTTTCTAAATGTTAACAAAGGAAAAACGTAGGAAGAGAAAGAAGTTGGAGATACGTATGTATTTGTTCGAATGTAGTCTCGCGGAATAGAATGACAACGAGATGAGATATGTATGTGTATGTGCGCGCGCGCTCATGCGCGTGTGTGCATGTGTATAAACACACACAATATATATTTTCCCAATACTAAGTCTGATTCAATGGTTGTGATACGAGCAACTTTAGTTACGAGAGGAATCCCAAAGGTTATGTCTCCAAAATATCACATAAATCGCAGAAACATTTATAGTTTATTGTCAATGTTATTTGCATATTTATTGGCATAGTTATTTAATTATAGTTAAATATTTCAATAGATTTTTAAAACACAAAAATAATCATGATATCACGATATCAAAATATACTTAAATATAATGATAATCATGATATCATAATAATGATAATCATAATTATAATCATAATCTTATTATAAAATAATAAAAATCTTTATTTGAAACGTATTATCATAAGCTTAAAATGATATCATAATCATGATAATAATAATCATGATATCATGATTTCAAAATATACTTAAATATTTCAATAGATTTTTAAAACACAAAAAATCAATAGATTTTTTAACAAATAATTTCAATAGTTAATTAATCATAGTTATTTGCATATGTTATTTGCATATTTATTTTATTGTTTATTCTCAATGTTATTTGCATCATTTTTTTGCATAATCTTATTGTCAATGTTATTTGCATCATTTTAAATTTTAATATATATCTATTTTTCTACAAAATCAACATTTCATTCGATGTATTTTTCTATGCGCTGTGGCAGTTTTAATATGTCCATGTCATACCAGCTCGTCGTTGAGGAAGCGTCAAACCTCGTCGTCGTTGCAATCTTATATACTACATGCCGACGTTTTTTACATTCATTCACGACAGTTTTCCGGCGTCCCCAGCGCTTTGGAGAAATTACTCTTGGGATTACCCTCGTGTTAGGGCAACTCAGTCGGTAGAGTGTCCGGCTAGGAACCTCGGTGTTTCTGGTTGGATACCAGCCCTCGCCAACTCAGTGTATGAGTAGCACAGGAATTCGTGCGGTAAAGTGAGGAGCTGAGTGTAGGTATGGCGCTCTGCCTCAGACGCTAAAAAACAATCTCCTTGATCTAGCGCTAGTAAAAAGGGAATATACTCTCTGACTGTCAGGCTGATACCGACTTTAGGCCACCCCGACGACTTTACTTACTTTTACTTATTTATTATAGACAAAGTGTAATAAAAAAGAAACTGCAATGAAAATCTATAATTTGTATTATTTAGATTTTTTGGAATGTTGTTCTCATCTTTATTGTTATATACACAACTGATGTATTTGATTTTGAATCTTAATCCGCTTTCAACGTTCTGCTAGAAACCACAAGGTTCCTAGTTCGATACCGGCCGTCGCCAACTCAGTGTATGAGTAGCACAGGGATCTGTGCAGTAAAGTAAGGAGCTGATGGTAGGTATGGCGCTCTACCTCAGACGCAACAAAAAACAATCTCCTTGGTCTAGCGTTAATGAAAAGGGGATAGACTCCCTCGCTGATTGGCAGAATACCGACTTTAGGACACCCCGACCACTTTACTTACTTACTTACTTACTTACTTCTTTATAAAATCAGGAACACGGAGACTTATTTTATTTTATTTTTTATTTTATTTTTTTATGTATTATACATTTATTTCCGAGACCCACTTTAACTCAACGTGCACGAGAGAAAATTATCAGAGCACGCCATTATTCGCACAGCCCAAAAGCTTCTCACTGCCTATTTCCTAACTATCCCATAGAGTCGCGTGACTTCCTAAACCAATGAGAGATTCCTGCCACGGGTCAACCAGGATTGAAAGCTTGTCCGTCAAATTTATCTGAAATTGCTGGGTGATTTCCCATGGTTTAACGCTAACCGTTAAATTTAAATATTTTACACTACATTACAAAATGAATAGGCTAACACGTTCATTATCTAATATATAATCCTATTGGTCCCCCTATATCTGTTAGCATAATATCTCATTTTTTTTTTTCTATTTCTATACATCATAATGTATTTATTCCATTTATTCTTTTCATATAAGACAATATATACTAATAGTAAATATTAATGTTATTAGGCATGAACCCGCTCATCCTTGGATATGGGTTAAATAGTACCACTACTTTTATTCGACAAAAATGGTTTTGGCATTAAATAACCCACAAAAGTTGATATGCCATTAAACTCAAACCAAACCTAATGGTTAAAAGTGATCTGAAGTAAAAGTGATTTGAAGCTGAATTTTTTTCCAATGCGGGTATCATTGGCTTGGGTAAATTGGCCAAGCTTAGCCCGTTTATCAAAGTCTTTCTCGTTCCCCAATGATACATGCATCGGAAAAATAAGGAGCGCTTTTAATCTGGATTATATTAATAAAAGTTTAGGCCTTGACCAGAAAGTTGAAACTCATCAACAGTTGTGAAAACTTTTTTCTGGCAAATATCCAATCTCTCTCTCTCTCTCTCTCTCTCTCTCTCTCTATATATATATATATATATATATATATATATATATATATATATATATTTCTTCTTCTTCTTCTTCTCTTCTTCGTCCCGACTTGTTTCCAACTATCTTCTCGTGTTCATAATTATTTTTAAATATTACAGACATGATTACTTAATGTCGCTCTCAAACGACGAAAACTTTCCCTCCATTTGGGAAAGCTGCTTAGCGGTAAAGTCACGTCAGTGCTTGCTTTTAATACGCAGTGTGTGAACAAAACCGACTTTCTTTCTTTTTCAAACAGGATCCTATTTTTGGTAACACTGACAGGTGCGCACAATGCAACCATAGTGCACACAGTCAATAACGCGAATTTTGTCGCATCGCATACCTGCAGGTTTGCAGCAGTGTACACCTTCTTTAGAGATACCGCGGGGGCATGCCAAAAAAAGTTTGATTTTCGCTGTATGCTCGATATCTACCTCGTACTCCACGTGTACGGGTTAGGTACAAGGCCCTATTAATGTTTTTCCCCACCCACGAAACGAAGCTCGTGGGTGGCGGGTGAAAAAAAATGCGTTGATCCCGTCGGCATTCCCTCTCAAGGGGGCGCCTCAGACACTGGACAATAAACCCAGCCCTGCCCCTTTAAATCGAGGGGGCAGCTATTGCCTGGCAGGATAGCCCCCTGGGATCAACGCTGTTAATTTTAGCCACGGTCAAGGGCCGAAGCCACTCGACCCCCGCCGTTGTATGCTCAGTTATTGTGCCTTGTGCCAGAATTCTTTTTTTAAGTAAAGTCGTCGAGGTGGCCTAAAGTCGCTATCATCCAGACAGTGGAGGAGTCTATCCCCTTTTTACTAGCGCTAGACCAAGTAGATTGGGTTTTTTTTGGGGGGTGCGTCTGAGGTGGACCGCCATACCTACCATCAGCTCCTTACTTTACCGCACAGATTCCTTTTGCTACTCATACGCTGAGTTGACGAGGGCCGTTATCGAACCAGGAACCTTGTGGTTTCCAGGCGCACGCTCTACCGACTGAGAAAAACTGGAATGAACCTTCTTTCTTTTTTCTTTCTTTTTTTCAAGGGTTAAAAAAAAACTTGAAAATCAAAAAAAGATGTTTTACCCAACTCGTTCACCACGGGAAGGATTTTACACAAAGTCACAAGTATTGGGGATACAATGAGGATAAAATTCGTTATTCAACAGTAATAGATCCGCGAGACTAGCTTGCTAATCAGTATATCACGACAGGACTTGAAAAAAAGGGTGTCTTGTGCCAGACTAAGGTAACATTATTACGAAGGAGTGCTGAGTGTTCTCGTGCCAACCAACTTTATTGAAGGGTTGAATAAACTTAAGGACCAATGTGCCAAGTAAATAACTTGTACGTTCTATTGCTTAGCTCAGTGGGTAGTGCACACGCCAAGGAATCGCAAGGTTCATGGTTCGATACCGGTCCCCAGCAACTCAGTGTATGAGTAGCACAGATTGGATAATCTGATCTGTGCAGTAAAGTGGGGAGCTGGCGGTAGGTGTTGTGCTCCACCACGTTTGGGACTGGCCATTCCGTGTTCAATACGGACACTTGCCAACTCAGCGCTTGAGTAGCACATCTTGGATCTGTTGGATGCTGAAGGTAGATGTAGCGCTCTACCTCAGACGAAAAAAAGAATTTCCCCGGTCTAGCGCTAGCGAAAGGGGGTAGACTCCCTCGCTATCTGGCTGATACCGATAATAGACCACTTATTTCTTTGTTGGAATAAGAACTTTTCAGTGTCTCCTTAAAAATAATAAAGAAAAGACTAATCCCGTTTGGTTTAAATTCAGAATTTTCCTTCTCCTAGATTGGTTGCAATAGAAAGTTTTAAAAGCCCAGTCTGTCCTACTATTTACCCATAGATGGAGGGGAAATAGTTGGATTCATAACTTTCTTACGGATATTGGCTTATGCGAAATACAAACAGCCTCATCCAGGATTTGATCTCGTGTCACCTGGTCCATTTCTTACGACGATAACCATCATACCACGAGCGCCTCCGAAAAGTGATTGAATGTAAAGGAAATTTTTAAGCGCGGTTTGAATTCAGAGTTTTCCTTCTTCTAAACTGGTTGCCTAACTAAGGTTAAAGAACCCAGTCTGGCCGACTATTTACCCATAGCTGAAGAGAGAATACTTGAATTCATATATTTCTCGTTATTTTTGCACTATGTGAAATGCAAACAGCCTCGTTCAGGAGTTGATCTCAAGTAGCCGAGTCCACTTCGAACAACGATAACCATTTCAATACAAGCGCCTTCTGTATTGATCCTCTCAAATATCTTAGGTAATAACTGTAGATAATCCCTCCTCATTTTGAAGGTTAATCTTAATCCTTAATTCTCCCTAATAGATCCCTTATGTCTACCTGGTGTGTCGAGGATTAGTAAGCTAGTCTTGCTAGTATTGTAGTAGAGAAAAAAGTTAAGTGGGCAGAGTGGCCTATTGTCGGTATCAGCCAGACAGGGATGGAGTCTATCCTCTTTTCCCAAGCGCTATAACAGGAAGATTGTTTTTTTGTTTTTTTTCGTCTGAGATAGAGGGCCACACTTACCGTCAGCTTCCCACAGATCCAAACTGCGCCACTCATGCGATCAGTTGGCAAGAGCCGGTATCGAACCCGGAATAGTCAGTTCCAAACTACGAAGTACCCCGTTTTATATAATTTCATAGACACGTAGTTGGTCTTCTGCATATTAACATAGGTGTGATAAAAATATAGAGGTTGAAACTTTTTTTTTTTAATTCTAGAATTTTAAGAATTTAGATTATGAAATATGCCCAGATGAACAACTTAATTTTTTTTTTAAATAGTTTTGTGTGTGGTGTCATGGTTAGAATCGTAGGAAATGGACTCGTCGACACGAGTTCAAATCCTGGACGAGGCTATTTGCATTTCACATAGAGCTAATACCTTTGGGAAAGATATACATCCAACTACTCTCCCTCCAGCTATTAGCAAATAGTAGGGCAGACAGGGCTCTTTAACTTTGTTAACCAGTCTAGGAAATGAAAAATTTAATTCAAACCTGTTAAACTATGCCTTATAAATTGACCTTGTGTCGCATCCTGCACGTGCGAAGGGGTTGGTAAATATATATATTTACCAACTTCTCCGCACAAGCAGGATGCGACACAAGGTCAATTTCTTAAGCCTAGTTTAAAAGGTTTGAATTAAGAGTTTTTCTTTTCATATATATATATGGCCGTACGGGTTAAAGGGCTTGGCGAACGAAAGTTCATTCGGGTCTCAAACCCGGCCAGGGGTAGCTGTTACGGTATAGCCACACTGATGAAAGGTGAAACCTTGAAACACGTGTCTGTGGATTACTTATTTATTATATATATATATATATATATATATATATATATATATACCAACTCTCCGCACGAGCAGGGTGCGACATATATATATCATGTTTTTTATGACCATAATGTTAAGACTGCTGTTCAGATCAGTGGTTCTCAATTCAGTATTCATTTCTTAACAATACGTGGGATGAGCACGAACAGCACCCACTATACTCCCCAAACCCAAGAGGCGCTTGCGTAATGGTTATCGTCGTAGGAAATAGAATTGATAACTAGAGTTCAAATTCTGGACAAGGCTGTTTGCGATTCGCTCTCGCGCTAATGCTCTTGGGAAAGGCGTGAATCCATCTGCACCCACTCCATTGGCAAATCGTAGGGCAGACTTGGTTTCCTTATCATTGGTTAGGCAAAACTGCTTAAAAATTGACCCTGTATCACATCCTGTTCTAGGCGTGGTGTTTGGATGAATGCATACACCCAACTCTATGTGTTATATACAGTCAGTGGACCCGACAACAACACGGAATACTTGTATATATAAAAAGTATAAAATTATATTTTTATTCCTTGATTGTGTGTAGACTGAGAGTCGTCGGCAGAGGTTTCTAAGGGCTTTTTATAATTGTTCAACTCACAGGGTCACGCCTCTTTGATCGTGACACCTACGCAGTTTTTCTGTAGACACTCCTCCTCGTCTAGGCAGCCTGTTTTCATTGGTTAAGGGCTACACCTACACATTTTCTGTGCCTACGTGGTGTACATGTACACCTGTATTTTCCGGGTGCCAAAGATCACTTCAATGCGTTCCAGGCTATATCCTGTTTTTTTGTTTTCAGGCCCATGTTTGATACCCACGTGTGCAGCCCTGGTTCCAGGTGCAAACTCATTGACCAGGCAATATATTACATATGTGACTTTTCTTTTTTCAGAAACCAAAGATCAATGATGTAGAGGACATGAAAGAAAATAGAACGGTGCAGCTTCCCACCATATAAAAATATAATTTTCAGAGGTGCTTTGACCAATATAGACCTCGCAGGAATAATTTTCAATTCATTGTTATTTTTTTAATATTTCGGAGCGTTGACCTCATCTTTATGGTGGTATTTAAAAGCACAACTTTTCGGACACTGTATACTCCGACCTTCTTTGTCTAGCCGAGCATAACAATGACCCATCCTGGGAAATCATTTTGAATATTTTCCCAGGTTGGGTCAAAGCTATGCTCGGATAGACAGGGAACACTTAAAGAAGGCCGGAGGATATAGCGCCCGACACGTTTTTTGTTGGTTTTTTTTGTTGGTTTTTTTTTTACATACCGAGATAAAGATGAGGACAACAGTCCGAAAAATCAAAATAATACACATCAAGTTTCATCTAAGAAAATTTCAGACAATTTATTGTTCGTCTTAGTAAATACAGCTTCAGACCCGAAACATTCTGAAAACAAAAAATAAACTCTTGATCTGTTGTGAGATAATTAGAGTGACGTGGTCAATGTATGACGTCAACGGTGGGTTACGTGTGATGCCTGTGTGGAAATTGAAAGTGTTTGGAAATGGATTAAAAACAGACGTGTTGGAGGCACGTGGTCTAATGGTCAGAGTGGTAGGAAAATGGACTCGTCGACCCGAGTTCAAATCCTGGACGAAGCTACTGTTCAAATAGCGCTAATGCCCTTGGGAAAGGTATGAATACAACTATTGTCCCTCCAGCTATGGGTAAATAGTAGGGAATACTGAGCTCTTTAACCTTGGTTAGGCAACCAGTCTAAGAGAAGGAAAACTCTGAATTATTAACTTATAATTAACTAACATATTAAATTAATTATTTGTGTTAGTTAAACATGGAAGTCACTGACCTTGGTTTATGATTGGCCGAGCTAGAGCCACAAATAATTCTCATTCCAATATTAATAACATAACTCAACATTCCTATCAAACTTTTCCATTTACATCACATTTAATGGGACAAAATGGCGTATTTAATAGAGCAATCGATAAAAACGTGATATATTACTGAATTCTCTATTTACTTTTGACCCGTACTGTATATTGTAACGAAGCCTCCAGTCAGTCGATATATCGATATTTGTTTGTGATAGTTATTTGTCCTTTTTGAATAATACAGTTAGTAACACATGATTTCATAAGAGCAAAAGGTTTACACGATAGCTTTACAAAAGGTACAAACATGTTCATTTCTATACAAATAAAACAAATTGCATCTGTTACAGGCACTACCATGTTGGATTAATTTTGTATATAAGGCGTGCTGTAATCCACCACTTAAACTTATAGACTCGGCACGGTCACGTGGTTTAAACCCCAGCAAATCAACAGCCCGAATACGTGGTTAGTTAACTATTTGATCGCTGATATTGACAGCCGTTCATTTGCACGATATTCTACATTGACGAACGGACCTGCAACGAGGGACTTTGCTGAACGCAAGTATTTTACCCAATACTAAGGGACAACCAAAGGATCATACCCAACACTAAGGGACACCAAGGAACAACCAAAGGATCATACCCAACACTAAGGGACACAAGGAACAACCAAACGATCATACCCAACACTAAGGACACCAAGGAACAACCAAAGGATCATACCAACACTAAGGGACACAAAGGAAAACCAAAGATCATACCCAACACTAAGGGACACCAAGGAACAACCAAATGATCATACCCAATACTAAGGGACACAAGGAACAACCAAAGATCATACCCAATACTAAGGGACACCAAGGAACAACCAAAACATACCCAACACTAAGGGACACTAAAGGAACAACCAAACGATCATACCCAACACTAAGGGACACCAAGAACAACCAAAGGATCATACCCAACACTAAGGGACACCAAGGATCATACCCAACACTAAGGGACACCAAGGAACAACCAAACGATCATACCCAACACTAAGGGACACAAAGGAAGAACCAAAGGATCATACCAACACTAAGGGACACTAAGGAACAACCAAACGATCATACCCAACACTAAGGGACACCAAGGAAGAACCAAAGGATCATACCAACACTAAGGGACACAAGGAACAACCAAACGATCATACCCAACACTAAGGGACACCACCAAAGGATCATACCCAACACTAAGGGACACCAAGGAACAACCAAACGATCATACCCAACACTAAGGACACAAAGGAAGAACCAAAGGATCATACCCAACACTAAGGGACACTAAGGAACAACCAAACGATCATACCCAACACTAAGGGACACCAAGAAGAACCAAAGGATCATACCCAACACTAAGTGGACACCAAGGAACAACCAAAGATCATACCCAACACTAAGGGACACCAAGGAACAACCAAAGGATCATACCCAACACTAAGGACACAAAGGAACAACCAAAGGATTCATACCAACACTAAGGACACCAAGGAACAACCAAATGATCATACCCAATACTAAGGACACCAAGGAACAACCAAAGTCATACCAATACTAAGGACACCAAGGAACAACCAAAGGATCATACCCAACACTGAGGAACACCAAGGAGCAACCAAAGGTTTCTTCACTAAGGATCGCGCTCTTCTTAATACAAGGGATCTCCGCTGGAGAGTGATCTTGCTTGAAGCCTAAGGAGGGTCACAAAAATAGTAACATATTCCTTTTTCCCGCAGCTACTATCCAGACAGATGTAATTTGTCTGAATTTTTAGATAAGGCTTGATGCGTATTATTTGGATTTTCGGTCCGTTGTCCTCATCTTTATTGTAGTATGTAAAAACACAACGTTTCGACCGCTGTATCCTTTGGCCTTCTTCATGTGTTCCCTATCAATCCAAACATAGCAATGATCTAATCTGGAAAATCATTTTCAATAGTTTGACGTTTAATCAAACAAGGTATTGAAGAACTTTTAAAGATCTCATTCAAATAATGACGTCATTGTTTTTTCACGCCTATCAATCAGAGATGCGTCACGAGAAATGTCACTATCCTTTAAAAAATTATATTGTTTATTGGCGTTTCTAGCACAACTAGAAAAATAAAACATACCACAATAAAAATGAGGACAACAGTAAAACAAAAAATCAAAATAAGATTGATATAGTTGTCCCATCAGTGGATGTAGAGTAGAAATTAAAAATAACGGTAATTCTGAATTTCCAGGGCTTTGACCTTTAGCTGACCTTATGTCTGTTCTCTGATTGGTCAGTTCGGTTCAATGGTAGCGGGGGGTGAACTTGGAATTGGGGATTAAGCTGTTGAGTTTTGGGGGGAGGCAGATGTGTCTCTCCAAGATGGTTATTTTTCTCACGGGTGATGATTAACTTGTGCCGAATAAAGACGTCTAAGAAAATTATCGAAATCTTTGTGTTTGTTACTAAAAAAAAAACAACGAACGCGAAGATGAAGAAGACCTAAGATAGAAGACCAGAAGAACAAAGAGAGAACCAGCTCTAATACCCTATTCTATCTATCGGACCATATGACCTTTAGGAACCCCTTTTTGATCTCGATTCAGAAGGACATATTTTTCATTTACACCGTCAATATCCGGTTGCTTGTTAACAGACGATTTTTAGAGTTTTTTTTATTATAAAACTAACCCGTAACCCTAACCCCTAATCCATAACCTTAACCCCTAACCCTAACCCCAAACAAACAACCAGATATTGGTAGTGTAAATGAAAAACACGTTCTTCTGAATCGAGATCAAAAAGGGGTGCCTAAAGGTCATATGATCCTATCTATCTATCTATTCATACCTATCTACGATCTATTTATCTAATCTATTGTAATTATCTTATTCTGTCTTATTGGCTCGTCTACCCTGCTATGTAGCATTCTCTATGCCGGTTGAGTCGTTTATCGTTTGTCTGAGTATTAGAGCTGGTTCTCTCTTTGCTCTTCTGGTCTGAAAGGACCGGAACCATAGCTTTCGTTCAACTGGCTGAACAAAAGCAATGATTCCGGTTATATCGCTGAAGTTAAGCAACGATAAACCTTTTCAATTATGAGATGAGAGTCAAGCTCATAACAGCAGGCATTGCACGCAACATGAATCCTCTGGGCCAGTCTAAGCTTAGTAAATAAACAATATCGAATAAATATAAATATAGGAAAATATAGAATACGCATTGTAATTTATTATCCACAGTTTTAGGTCACTGCTTACGGAAAATATACCCTCAAAGTAAGGGGTCGGGACCTACTGTAACAAAAACAGGAAAACATGCCTTTATTTTCATTATTTCTTTTCCGATATGAAAAGGCGATTATTGCTGTCAGTAGAAAAGCTTTCCGCTATATAATTCTATCTGAGCGCTAACTAAGGTACATTCTGTGTAAAAACAAAATACACCGTTTGCAGGATGAACGCAGGATGCAATCTGTTACACAAGCGGCGAATGACACTTGTTAATGGGTCAGAGTATTTGATGTAATGACGTCTGTTGCCAAAGATGGTCGAATATCGATCAGTTCTCTTTGAACTTCTTTTGAATACAGACACAGACGCTAGGAAAAGTGGCGGCGGGACTGCGGGCGAAATCTTTCTAAAGCGAACTACACAAACATCAAACGCTCAAAGCGATTTATTCTTGTTTTTGCCTGGTTTTTATTTTATACTCAACCGCGTCAGAGTCGCACTGCGATAAAAACGTATTGTAATCAGACGATTGTACTTACGTATATGCGCATGCGCGTGCGCGTGCGCGTGCCAGAAAGAGGCTAAGGAAGTGGGAGGGTCGGGTTGGCGAAAGAACATTTTGACATTTAAAACGGGTTAGATATGTTTCTAGGGTAAGTGCAACAAAGTGCGGACATCTTAGCTTTTACGTTTAAAAAAAAAAGTCCCGTCGGTCGCAAAGAGGATGCTTGAGACGTTTTCTTACGATGCCAAATACTAAATGAAAACATCGAAATGAATATAAGTATTATTAACGTGTTAGGACTCAAGAAAAATACCTTCAAGTGAGACTCAAACCTGCCATGAATAGGTATCAGATTACACAGCGTTTGGGTTTCAAAGATATTTAAACTTTAACAGTTTTTAAACACCAGTTCACAGTGTTTTGAACCCAGCTAAAAACAAGAATTTCGAATAATTATTTTCAAGCAAATTAGAATATTACAGTTTTAGAAAAAATATTATATATATATATATATATATATATATATATATATATATATATATATATATATATATATATATTGTGTTTATAAAAATACTAGCAAAAGTAGCCGGTCCATGATCGGAGTAAAAAAAAAAATTAACACCAGGTAGTGAGAAAGAGAATAAGAGGAAAAATAATTTATAGAATTAAAAAAAAATGTAATCCTTAACTTTTGAATGTTTTGAAATATAATTCTATTTTTCAAAAACTGTTTTGTACATATGAGAAGAACTTAAATTCAGTTCCTAATTGCTTGTTTTTCTTAATTGCTTGTTGCATTAAAGTGATAAAACATTAATTTTATTTATTTTTATTTTTACCCCTAAAATGTAACAATTAAAAGAGCTAAGTATTAAACATGTGTCCTTATTCATTTAGTTCTATCGGATGAGGCTGTACAATATGCCGACAGCACCTCTGCTGAGTAAGACCGCCTTCCAATTGGACCACCTGTCGGCCGTAGGTGACGACCCGTGATGTTTGCAGAGCAGTCCATGGCATGCATCATTACTTGGGCTAGACGGGCGGTCGAAGAGGTCCCTCCAATCAATCGGCTGGTCATGTCAAACCCTAGCATCTATATGATTGTCCCTACCGTATTGCTCTTATGGTAAAACTGAATCTAGTGGTGAGGTTCCAATTATGGAGGTCTGTGAAGTGTGGAGTACCCCTTCATTGCCATTACTCCCAGGCCCACATTGGCCCGGAGTGGTAGTACTTGTTAGGCCTACCAATTACGACCACTCCAGTTCCCATCTATTGGTTAAATAGATAAAAAAAAAAGGGGAGTTTTAAAAATATGTTTAAAAAATGAATTAGAAATAATTTGAATACCCAGAAACAATGAATAAAACAAACATGACTTCGGCATAAATTGTTTTAAAATCTCAATAACGTGTTTGTTTTAGTACGTATTTTTTACTTCAAATAAAGCGTCCGTTTTCGTAAATTTTTTGGCAGAATTTAATGTTTAGAATGTATCAAAAATTAATTACATATGTAATATCATTTTGCTTTTTTACTGATGCTCATTATGTTACTACTTTTTGACTTAAACAAAAATTTGACGTTATATAATCGATTTAATTAATTTGAATTTGTTTTTAAAGTGAAATTAGTGCTTGAATTGTTGATACCTAATTTTTTTTAAATAGATATTAGTAAATATCATTTGCCTTTCTACGACCATATGTTTAGGACAGAATTATTTTAGAAATAAAAGAAATCGTCTTTTTTTATACAGTAAATGTCTGTTTTAAAGCAAGTTCAAAGCCTGTGCTGACGAGTTGGGTGGAAGGTTTATATATATATATATATATATATATATATATATATATATATATATATATATATATATGAATGTGTATATATATATATACATACACACACACTCACAGATATATATATATATAATATATATATATATATATATCTGTGAGTGTGTGTGTATGTATATATATATATATATACATATATATATATATATATATATATATATATATATATGAATGAATGTATATATATATATATACATACACACACACTCACAGATATATATATATATATATATGTATATGTATTATATATATATATATA
The DNA here is from genome assembly GCA_023376005.1 of Doryteuthis pealeii. Taxonomy (NCBI): domain Eukaryota; kingdom Metazoa; phylum Mollusca; class Cephalopoda; order Myopsida; family Loliginidae; genus Doryteuthis; species Doryteuthis pealeii. Next base: position 106,005,422 of record CM042153.1, read on the forward strand.
TATATATACTGGCCTGATATATAAAAAACAATAAGTATATATATATATATATATATATATATATAATATATATATATATATAACCGAAAATATAATATTCATAATTGGTTAAAATACGTATCTAAAAGTTAATGGACCATTGATTATTTGTTCTTTTTGTTTGTTTGGGTTTTTTTCCGATAATGACACTCACTTGAGAGTTCATCCAATGAAAAACCTACACAGTGTTTTGTTTATAGTGGTAAAGGCTTGTGTTGGACCTTCCGCACTTTTTGGCACAGTCGATAGGAAAGAATTGGTTCACACAAGGAATGCCACAAGCCCAATCAACGACTGACCTCAGGTTTTTCACATTCAAATTTTCCTTCTCCTAGACTGGTTAGCTATCCAAGGTTAAAGGGCCCAGTCTGCGCTACTATTTTACCCATAGATTGAGGCAGAATATATGGATTCATACCTTTCCCAAGGGTATTAGCGCTATATGAAATGCACACAGGCTTGTCTAGGATTTGAACTCGGTCAAATGAGTTGATTTCCTACGACTATAACCATTACACTACGAATGCTTATTGTATACATTCAATATTTTGGCAACAAACTGTTCAATGTTATTGAGTTTGTGAATAAATAATAAGACTTTAGATTTTTCGACTTTCCGATACGACAACAATCTGGATTCACTTGTAATTAAATATGTTACTTATTTATTCAAGCGAGCGATGCCCGTGCGGCCCGAACGGCTGTTCTATACTACATCTACAAATGTAAGTTGGCGCCAGGTTGAGCCACGTGACTAAACCAAACAGTCACATGCCCTAAACACTCGATCAGATATTGAGTATATATATATATATATATATATATATATATATATATGTGTGTGTGTGTGTGTGTGTGTGTGTGTGTGTATAAATATGTGTGTAAGTTTCTTAAGATTCTTTAACCCCTCCCAAAAAATTAAACAAAAGTTTTTTAAAACTCATTCTCTGGCGAATATTTCAAAAGCCTATTATATATATATATATATATATATATATATATATATATATATATATATATGAAGGATATGTGCTTAATTGAAGTCATACCTTATTTTGAAAATTAATTAGTTAATAATTAATGAATTTAGGCGGGCATATATGTTCAAATGTAAGGCTAAACAAATCGAGAACATGTCAATCCCTGAATGTACATTTAGACCTATTAGGGATTGACATTTTCTCGATTTGTTTAGCCTTACATTTGAACATATATGCCCGCCTAAATTCATTAATTATTAACTAATTAATTTTCAAAATTAGGTATGACTTCAATTAAGCACATATCCTCCAAAAATTGTCGGCTTAAAGCCATATAAAAAAATAAACACATTTGTTTGTTTACTTAACCTCATATATATATATATATATATATATATATATAGATAGATAGATAGATAGATAGATAGATATAGATATATATTATGTTGCGTCAGCAGCACGGGTATCCATGACAATCTCTTGCCAACCCTCTCTATCATTCATTGCCCCCGGGAGATCCTCTGCGCAGCATCAAGTATCCACGAAGAGCTGGTCAATGTATGTATTTGCTGGACGGCCCACGCTGGCGTGTTCATGCAATGGCTTCCACAGAAGAACACTTATGAGTTCATCCTTGCTTCTCCAGCAGTGACCGGCGTGTCTTGTTCGCCTTACACGGATGGTTTGTGTGATATGGGGCAGGTGGCTGTAC
>CM042153.1:106012152-106019652 GCA_023376005.1 Doryteuthis pealeii
ATGCAAATAATCAGGTAATGAATATGACCATAAACAGGACTGGCGCTTCACAATCTTCACTCATTCTTCCCGAAGCCGCTGGAAGGTAAGTAGCATTACACTTTCTGACAAATCAAAGAATAATGTCTGTGCTCTTTTCAAAATAACCCCTTTAAATATCCCAGTAAACTCGTGGGACGGATTTGATAAAACTTGGTAACCAGTTAGATGGGACCTTACTAAGTATGTATGAACAGTTAAGTCAACGCTGAAGAAATGCACTACCACACTTTCAAGCGTGGAAGATCTGGCCTCCAATAGAAAGGGTTGGCGAGACGTATGCCGCACGGGAGCTAAGCGGCTCAATATCGAGATTAACAGGGCTGCAGGGCGACGACGTCTTTGTCATCATGAACCACCAAATACAGATGGGAATTTCCCTTGCAATATGTGCGACCGCATCTGCAAGTCCAGAATTGGACTAACTAGCCGCCAGAGGATCCACAACTGTTGAAGAGATGGAGTGACATCATCGTCGTCTGTGACGGACTTTTAAAAGGAAGGAAAGGAAAGGAGTTGGGCAGCGCATTCGGCGGTGATACATCAATGCGTGTAATTGCGTACTGTATTCACAAAGACCGAGCTGACAGGTCTGTGAAGTGACGCACAAGGTTTTTTAACAACCGATTGCGTCGTCCAGGTCTGTCAATCCACTTAGGGTACAGGTTTTACTTGCTGCGACTCCCGGACTGATATTATAAAGATCATCGCCCTTGAAAAAAACAGTTGAAATTATTTTTTTTTAATTGAAATAGATCACTAAGTAGGATTGAGCCTATTCTAGTAGTGACCAGGTTTGAATTCAGAGTTTTCCTTCTAGATTGGGTACCTTGCCATGGTTAAAGAGCCCAGTTTACTATGCTATTTACCCATAGCTGGAGGGAGAATTGGATTCATACCAAGGATATTAGCGCTATGTTGCTTTGTCCAGGATTTGAACTCGGGTCGACGAGTCCATTCCCTACGACTCTAACCAGTACACCACCCACCTCCTTCCGGAAAGGAATCTCTGTATGGTGGCTTTAAAAACTGGAAATGAACGCTGGGATGAGCGTATAAAGTCCATGGGAAAGTATAAATAAATGTTTACTTTTCTAGTTTCTCTTCCAATATTCTTCCCTAAACTATTATCTTAACTTCATCCCATAACGACAGATGGTTTCCATTTTCATTCCATATATGGTCAGGTATACCCGACTTTTCTATTTCCCCTTGTACCACTGCTTCGGTGTTCCTCTAGTCTTACTTTTGATGGACGGCATATTTTGCCTTTGTATACTTTGCCACAGCTGCATGGGATGGAATACACGCAATTATTGGTCATGTAGTATTCTGTTGGGGGCTTGACTCGGAGGAGATGTTTTCGAAGAGTCGAGTCACTCTAGAATATTGTCTTGATGTCATATGGGGTTACATATATTTTGAATCTTTTCAGCCAAACCTTTGACATAGGGCAGACAGACTGTGGTAAGTTTTCGGGTATCATCCTCTGTCCTGCGATCCACATTTCTCGTAGCTGATGTTATGCTCTCAGGATAATTGTTACGACGAAGGGTATCCATTAAGCTGTCCATTTCCTTCTGATATACCTCATCACTGCTGAAGGCTTTCGCCCAGTGTTGTAGTCGACTGACAATTCCTTTCTTTACATTGTGTGGATGGTGGCAGTTGAAGTTGAGGTACTGTCCGGTGAAGGTAGGCTTTCGATGCACGGATGAACTAAATCCTTGCTCTGTGCGGGTTATTATCAAATCAATTTTATCCATTGAAATAGACTGAAATGCTATCAATCCGATTCAGCCTCCGTTCCAGAACTTATACAAAAACTAGCAGCGGCTACCCGGCGTCACCTGGGTAGAGGGGGATTTTTTAAGTTTGTCTCATAGATCCATTATTACTGAATCGGGAGTTAAATCCTCGTGGGATGCCCCATTTAAATCCCTATGTAAAAAAATAGAACTTGCATTGATCCAGCTACTCTGAAAAGAAATTGTAATGTCTACTATCTAAAATAGTAAATGAAAAAAAATCCATGCTCTTATCATTTTTTTTTTTTTTTATTATCTTCACGAATATAAATCAAATCTCTATTATTTTTGCTCAAAAACCAAGCCCTGGTGATATTTAATATGTATATATATATTTAACGTCGTTAATTGTTTTATTTTCGAAGTTTCCTCCGGACATACACAACTGCCCTTTATATATGTATAGAAGATGTATAAACTTTACTGCATTACTTGTTTTCTTCTTCTTTAAGTTTATTTTTTAAGTTCAATGATAAATAGTTTGTTCTTATTAAATCGTCGTGAATTTTGTTGCTTATATATCCCACCCAGGATACCAACCCTTCCGCACGAGCAGGATGTGACACAAGGTCAATTTCTTAGGCGGAGTTTAATAGGTTTGAATTACGAGTTTTCCTTCTCCTAGACTGGTTACCTATGCAAGGTTAAAGAACCAGCCTGTCCTACTATTTACCCATATCTGGAGAGATAGTAGTTAGATGCATACCTTTCCCAATGGTATTAGCGCTATGTGGAATGCAAACAGCTTCATAGAGGAATTGAACTCGGGTCAACGAGTCTATTTCCTACGACCGTGCTTCCTGTATCCCATCCAGGATACATTTTTATTTAAAAACAGGATTGAGCAAATGTGCCCAGATTCAATTTCAATTTTAATTAAATTGTAGTAACGAATCGTGGGTTTACAACCGACAACTAACGAAGACAACCTTAACAAAGTGGAAACTATGAGTTCATACACACACACACGCACACACACGCACACACACACACACGCACTACAATAGTTTAGAAACAATAAAGGTCCTTTGTTTTTTGTTTTTTATTCATTTTTTGGTTTAAGTTCATCTCGTCTGATGTTTAGGAAATGGGATTTGTATTTACTTACATAAATATACCAGATATTCTTGAACATCATAAAAATGTTAATGACTCGGTTTTAGTCATCTTTCTTTGTGTGTCTGGTCTATATATTCAGAGAAATGACTTCCTGTTTGTTGTGAATGTTTATTAATCTTTCTAAACGAGTATGTACATTATTTTTTGCTTTTGTTTGTTTGTTCATATATATATATATATATATATGTGTGTGTGTGTGTGTGTGTGTGTGTGTGTGTGTGTGTGTGTGTGTACGCATGCCAAACAAATTAAGAGGTAACTCGAATTGGTGCAGAGCTACAAGTTAATTAGGTCATCGGTTATTCTATGTATCTGATTATAAGGGCTGTTTTAGCTCAGTCAGTAGAACATCCACCTATGAACCATAATGTTCTGGGTTCGATACTGTCCTCGCCAACTCAGCGCATGTAGTAACACAAATTGAATCTGTGTGGTAAAAGAGGCTATCCACCGGACTTTAATTTAGAGTTACGAGCGATCTTCAGATACCCATGTTAATAAATTCACTAAAATTAAGTTTCCAAATTTCCGGTTTAGTTCAGTCGGTAGAACACGTCCGACTAGGAACCACAACCTCGCCAACTCAGCGTATGAGTGGCACAGGGATCGGTGTGGTAAATTTAGGAGCTGATGGTAAGTGTGGCGCTCTACCTCAGACGCCCAAACAATCTCCTTGGTCTAGCGCTAGTGAAAAGGGGATAGACTCCATCGCTGTCTGGCTGACATCGATTTAAGACCACCCCGACGACTTCACTTTTTTTATATGTGCTATTTAGTCATTCTGTGTGTCTTGGCCGGTTTAATTCAGTCGGTAGAGCATCCGCCAAGGAATCTCGAGGTTCTGGATTTAATTCCGGTCCTGTCAACTCAACGCATGAGTAGTAAAGCTGAGGTAATCTGAAAATTAGCGCTAGCGAAAAGGGGATAGACTTCCTCGCTGTTTGCCTGATACCAACAATAGTCAACTCCGCCGACTTCACTTGGGATGGTTTTGCTCAGTCGGTAGAACATTCACTTAGAAATCGCAAGGTTCCAGGTTCGACACCGGTCCCCGCCAACTCAGTGTTTGAGTAGCCCTGCTTGTGTAATCTGATCTGTGCGATAAAGCATCTAGATGAGGATAGGTGTGGCACTCCAGTTCAGCAAAAACAAGATCCCTGGTCGAGCACTCGTGAAAACTCAATAGACAACCTCACTGTTCGGATGATACCGTTTTGTATTATGGTCAAAGTTTAGTTTCTTGCGTAATTTTCAGTGGATCACCTTTCCTACCCAGTAGAGTCTAGTTTTGTACTCCCTTTGTGCTAGTTAGCTACATTCGCTAATTATGTGATTAGCAGTTTCGTCTTAGTCGCCACGAATTTATTAAATATGTACACTTACTTGAAATCATAAAATTGCTTGACAAAAAGACTGACTTCGGCATTAAATAACCCACCAAAGGTTGATGTGCTCTAAAGCAATGGTTCCCAATGCTGGCGATACCGCCCACTGGGGGCGTTGAAAAGATCTATGGTGTGATGATGCAAAAAGGAGCGGGAGCGACAGAGTGGCAGTTAATAAATAACTTGGGTTTTTTATAAGATTTAAATGACAAAATATGTCATTAATACTGAAGTAAATCAACAAAATAATCTCTGACAGCAATCAAGTATTGTGAAACAAGATCAAGATACACTTTATTGCCTTCCTAACATCATAATTAGTTTTGCTCAAAAAGCAAGATCTGGTGATAGTGAATGAATATATATATATATATATATATATATATATATATATATATATATATAGTAATCCAAAAGTCCAGAGAATAAATCTTCCTTAGGACATAGGTTTTTTTTAAAACAACTTGTCGCAGTTTGAGAGCTCAATGTGTGCTCTTATTGTTAGAGTCACAGAGCAAATTTATATTTAAATAAATAATAAAAGACTTAGAGATCTTGCATTATAGACTATTTCAGGGAGCTTAGACAAAAATGTCTAATTCACCCGACTCATCGATGAGTCGGGAGAATTAGACATTTTTGTTGAATATTATTGTTGAATCAAGAGTTGGATCCTCTCAAGATACCCCATTAATATACCTATGTTGTTTTTTTAAAATGAGGCCAGGTCGGACGAGTAGGGAGGTTGCTCTAGCACAGTGATATTCTTCTGGGCCAGAAACTCTATGATACTCAGGGCAGTGTGGGCAGTGTGGGCAGATGCGTTGTTATAATGAAGCACCCACGAGTTGTCCTGCCACATCTCTCACCTCTTCTCGCGCACTGAACAAAACAAACGCCGCAGTGTCTCTTTGTAGACATGCTGGTTGATCGTATCGCCCAGTGGCATGAGCTCGCAGTGGACGATGTCCCTCACATCGAAGAATGCAATCAACCTGGAACTTTTCTAATGTACCTCATACAATGAAGGTGATTCCCTAACCTTTAAGAGAAAAATTCTAGAAAGGTTAACATTCCATTAAAATTAATCATCTTTATATGGGAATAGTTAGTCCCTCAACAAATATTGAGAATCATAGCTGAATTTTCGACACATAGCGTAATGGATAAAAGCGATGTTTTAAGACAGTTCTAAGTGACTGTTATCTCTAGGCTGCAGGTTCAATCTGGTCAAGGGCGACAGTAACATAGAATAATAATTACCACAGCTTAACAGCTGTACCCAGCGGGATGAGACAGGATACCCCCGTGGATTGAATAAAGGGTTGGGGTCCAAAGTTCCGTCATGGTTCCAAATTACGACAAGAAGGTTCCCGAGTTCGAGAAGGCTCCAGAGTCCAGAATACCTGAAGAAGGCCGGAGGGCACATCAGCCGAAACGTTGTACAAATAACAATATAGATGAGGACAATAGTCCGAATACTCCTAATAATACCTCTCCTTAGGACCATCAGTCTTGCTAGCCTGAAAAGGTTTTGAATCATTATTCAAAAGCCAACCGACCATAATCAGGTTGGTGTTGGTGGTTGGTGGGGTGAGGTGGTGGTGGTGTTTTTTGTTCTTGCTTGTTTGTTTTTGTTTTGTTTTTGTTTTTTGTTGTTGTTGTTTAGGATTTCTCTTGACAATGTCTTTACTCAACATTTCCTCAAAAATCGATTTCTATTGATTTTGGAAAATCTTTATTGTTAAAAACATAAAAGTAAGACTACCTCATTGTAGTTTAGCTAATTTTTCAAAAATGTTCCATCCGTTTTGTTAATAGAAAAATCACTGCGAATTAATTCACAATTGAAAAAGGAAAGAAATTGCAAAGTAAGGAAAATACGTAAAAATTAATAATTATTGTTTTTCCTGTTTTATTTTTACTTTCTTCCATTTTTAATTAAACTTAATTCACATGGAGCAATTAACAAGATAATAAGAATTTCAAACTTTCAAATTATCCTTAGCTTTCTTCTGAATGATTCTAATTTTGATGAATTAAAATAAATTAGATTAGCGAATTTGTGTTAAAAATTAATTAAAATATCAAAATATTGGCTCGAAAATTTAGATTCTGAACTAAAAAGTTTAAATTGCTTGTATGATGGAGATCTTAAATACACTACTAATCTATTAGAAATAACGATGGTTTCACTGTATATACAGTTAAAAAAAAAGGATTAGAAAAATGTTTATTGTCAAACTCTATACATTGAAATTCTTACAGTATCGCCCGTAAATAAGTACACCCTAACAATGTTTTCACAAAAAGTTAATTTTTCTTCTAAACCAAAGACACGGGTTTTTATTATTTCTATTGGATCATTATACAATCAAAACGGTTGTTATTAAGGTATTATTTATTATCAACTCCATAACATTTAAACCCTTAAACCAAAATACGAATACGTAGCAGTACAAGCACTTGTTGAAATTATAAACGTGACCTGTAAACAATGAGCATCATACAGTATCAAAACGGATATTATTAGGTATTATTTTTTATTAAAATATATATAGCATTTGAACGCCGTAATAAAAAAAAGTATGAATACGTAGCAGCCCAAGAACTTTCGGAAAGCACTTGAATAGAAGGTAGAAAAACGATAGAGAATCGAAAGACTGTGTTATATCCGAATTGAATGATTCTAGGTTAATGTCGTGATGTGGGATGTCCTTAAGAAAGATGACGTAAACGAAGAGACAAAGATGAGGTTGTTCATATCATGAAAGGAAAAGTCAGATACGTGGTCACGAAAAATATCACTCAATTTATTGCCGATGTTACAACATCCAAAAGGAACAGTGAGAGTGGTGGATTTTAGGAGGGCTAAGACACCTAGTAAGGATACTAGAGTGATACATAGATAGATAGATAGATAGATAGATAGATAGATATTAACTAAATTATCGATGGTTACTCTAATAGATAGATAGATAGATTGGATATTGACTAAATTATGGCTGGGACTCTAATAGATAGATAGATAAATAGATAGATAGATATTAACTAAATTATGGATTGGACTCTAATAGATAGATAGATAGATAGATAGATAGATAGATAGATGGATAGATATTAACTAAATATGGATGGGACTCTAATAT
>CM042153.1:106032061-106039561 GCA_023376005.1 Doryteuthis pealeii
ATGTGGACAAAGGAACAAAACTCAGACAAGTATATGTAGGAGATATATTTTGCCATGCATTGAGCTCAGCTTCATCAATTGTTTTATATATATATATATATATTATATATATATATATATATATTATATACTTGTCTGAGTTTTGTTCCTTTGTCCACATTTTCCCTCTATTCTTTACTACATTCTGTCCGATTTACTCCAATCCTCCTATCCTCATAATATACATATATATATATATATTATATATATATATATATATATATATATATATATATATATATATAAAGATAAATCTAGGTATTGAGCACTTTTTACTTATTAGCTTTAGTCTCCTGGCCGGTTTGTATGTATATATATATATATATATATATATATTATATATATATATATATATATATATATATATATATTATATATGCATATAAATTGTTTTCTTTTGGCAAAGATTGTACTAATAGATTATTTTTTGTTGGTACGATTAGCTTGGTCTTTTCTTTTTTACAAAAAAAATTTTCTTCCCGGTTGATGTTTGGTAGTATATTTTTACAATCAAACTATTTGCTGGGTTTTTTCTCACCGCGAGGATTTACCAACAAGTTTGGTATATTAAATATTATATATATATATATATATATATATATATATATTATATATATATATATATATATATATATATAATCGCCTCTCCTGTCGATCTCGATGTATGAGACTTTAACAGTTCAGTTAAAGATATGAACTGTTGGTCTACCTATACAGATGAGTTGTTGCTAAGTGAAAAGCAAACAGCCGCGTCCAGTATTTAAACTCGAGTTATTTAGTCAATTTTCTTATGCTGATAACCGTTATTTATTTGGTTCACGTGGATTAGCGATGAGACATGTATTATGTGAGCTGAGTTCAATTTCTGGTTGCGACTTTTTGCGTTTCACATCTCTGTAATAAATTCGAGAAAAGCACGAAATCCTTCTTCTATGAGAAAATAGTGGAGTAGAGTGGGATCTTTAGTAACACATTTAGGAGAAGGAAAACATCTGCACTCAAAAACCTGAGGCATGTTGTTAAAACAATCTGTGGCGCAGCGGTAAACCATTCACCTTTTATCAGCTCATTCAAAAAAATGTATCTGGTCCTACAAAATAGGGGAGGTCGATTTTTCACTTTTTAGAAATATCAAATTGTCCATCTATGCGAAATTTGTGTGTTAGTATACTGAATACTGATACCAAAAATTAGATCTTTTACTTGCACCATTGTTTGAGGAAATAGCATCAAAGATCGTCTACTAAAATGCACTAAAAATCCTCGTTTTCGCAAAATTTAGCCTAGAAATTGGTTAGAAAATTTACCGTTTTCCATATTTAAATCAGAAATGTTATTTTATTTTATTAAAATAAAACAAATTAAATATTATAAATAGAATTCAAATTGAAAATATGTCCCCCCCATCACTACTGACACTTGATATGCTGCTTTTTACCTCATTAATTAAACTGTAACAGACTATAACCACTAGCCCACGTGTCTTCATCGTAATACGTATTAAAACGTATTAAAATTAATCATATGTATAATTTTATATTGAAATCAGTTAGAATAAACTATAAATAAGAGTAATCTTTTTTGTGTTTGTATTTAATTTCATTAGTCTTTCTAATTCAATGTAATATTTAATTACATCAAAACTTAGATACTTGTGCCCAGAGGACATATATTTTTGCTAGTCTACATAAATAATCATTAAATTATCTCAAATGTTATATTTCTTTAACGTTTATTTTCGAAAAAATCATTTTTACGAAATATGATTTTTTTTTCTCTCTGTCGGCAGACTTCAATCGACTGAGTAATTGATGTGAATTATTTGATAACAAACACTGAAATCAAAAGATTCAAAATCTTGGAAATACTTGACGAATTAAATCCGCCCTGTCGGCTGAGGAAGTAAAATACACCGATTGCACATCTGCATAGGGTTAACATCTCTATTATGATACGCTGAAGAAATATGTGTGTGTGTATGTGGTGTAGAAATCCATGCGTTCATATATATAATATATATATATATATATATATATATATATTATATATATATATATATATATTAAGTTGGGCGTTATTACGAAGCATCTAAAAATAATTGAATGACCTCGATGTTATGGAGTATTGGGTTCACTAATTTTTTTATTACTATTTTTTATCATAAATTTCGGGTTCGTTAGATACCCTTTATCAAATGACTGTTGTTCCTGTTCAACGGATCTTTTGTCTCTGTTGTTATTGACAGCGGCAGCGTCTGTAAAAAATTATAATAACGGAGTATTCCGATGTCAGTGTTCAGTCCCCTCACGTCAGTTAGTAATTTTAGAATCAATTTAGTTTCTGCTTGTTTTCGAGATGGCGTTGTTGGAAATGCGTGTTCTATTAGAATGCATTTGAGGTGTGTAAGGTAATATATATATTACTCGTCTGTCCGCTGTTTACAATTCTTGAGTTCTCTGGTGATTGTAAAAACATTCCGCGTAGGGATGTATCAGGTAATTGTTCATTTTCATAATAGCTGCAATGGTAAGGGATTTGGCAGACGAAAATTCTGTCGGGTTTCGATCCCGAATAGAGGCAGCTGTTAAAAAGTCAATCCGCACTGATGAGAAGTAAACTTCGAAACACGTGTCTGGGGATGACTGATATATATATATAAAACTAAAGTAGGCATAGTAGCCTATTGTCTGTATCAACCAGATAGCGAGAGAGTATATCCCTTTTTCGCTAGCGCTAGACCAGGAAGATTGTTTTTGCGTCTGGGGTTGAGCGCCACACCTACCATAAGCTCTATACTTTAGCGCATAGAAGCTGTGCTACTCATCTGCAGGATTGGCGAGGACCGGTATCTAACCCAATTCCTTGTGGTTCCTTGGCGGATGGTCTGCCGACTGAGCTAAACCGACCCCTTACACACACACACACACACACACACACACACACATATATATATGTGTGTGTGGTGTGCGCGCGCACGCGCGTATTTTATCATTATGCTTACTAGTACAAATAAAAAACACCCTCCGGGCGATGTAAAAATAGATTTTTTAAACATATTGCCTGAGGGGTGGGAGTTAAAAATTCAATGTCAGTGAGTTTGTACCCTAAGTAAGTAAAATCATCAAATTCATTAAAGGATTAAAAAATAAAATAATTTGAAATGTAAACTTTAAATATGTATTAAAATAAACAAACTATATATAGATATATAATACCAGTCATGTATTTATTAAAACTTGTTTTAAAAACACAAATTTTGAGTGTATTTATTCTATGTTATGACGATTTGGGTAATGTGACGTAAGTAGTGACGTAAGTTTTGTTACAGACAAAAAACAGAAGCGAATCTCCATTATTAATAGATATGCAACCGCAGTTCACCAAAAAAGGCACATCACAGCGAGTCCTTTATTAGAGCAATGTTCTTAAAGAATAAATCTATTTCCAGATTTGCAAATCCAGCAGACAATAGATAGCTACGAACCGTGATTGGTTTCTTTATCACCTTCCTAGATAAAAGCCCAATATCATCATGGACTGTTGTTACAACCAAACAGATTCATAGCTCGTCTAGTGAATACTAAATTCATGTTAGTGTAATAAAGAGACACACGGATACACACACAAATAAACACACGCGCGTTAGTGTGCAGGTGTATTCTTAAGAATTGATTGTACGTACACACGCTTATAAATAGGCGTTTAAATATGCATTCACATTTAAATACAAGTTTATTTATATGTATATATATATATATGTGTGTGTGTATGTGTGTGTGTGTGTGTGTGTGTGTGTGGATGACTATATTAATATATATATTATTTGTGTGTGTGTGTGTGTGTGTGTGTGTGTGTGTGTATTGATAATATAGAATGCTATCTTTAAGTAAATAGTGCTCAATATAGTGGATAGAGCAGGCTAGCATGAGCTGGAAAACGGTGCCAGGTTACTGACAGTTTCACGCCTATGAGATTTCTAAACCAACTTTGCTCACACACACACATACACACACACACACACATATATATATATATATATATATATATATTATATATATTATATATATATAGTCATCCAAAGACACGTGTTTCGACGTTTACGTCTTATCAGTGCGGCTCGACATTTTTTAACTGCTACCTCTAGCCGGGAACGAAACCCAACAGAATTTTCATCTGCCAAGCTCCTTACCTTTACGGCCGTCAGTGACTGTCAGTCAGAGGCGAACAATTAATTGATACATGCTTACAGGCTGTATGCTTTTATAATCACCAGAGAACTCAAGTCTGTAAACAACAGGCGAATATGATGTGACCAGCCAATTGATCGGGAGTGGCGTCTCTGATCCCGTCTAGCCTAAATAAGGGCTAAAGTGGAGTCTTGCATGTTATAGACTGCTCAGCCACCAGGGTTCCATCCTTAAGCATCACGGATCACCACCAACGACCATATATATATATAACTTAACGACAAATCTAGTTCCCCAACACATATAAACAAAAAAAACAGACACACACACACACACACACACATACACATATACATTTATCTTAACCAATCCTCACAATCCAATTTTTCTAGACTAACACCTGTGGTACCACCACCATCCAGACACCCCCATCTAGAGAGAAGAAAATCCACTACCCTTATTATATATGTGTTTAGCGTCTTAATTTCTAGGGTATTATTCTATCTGATGAAGTTCCAATTCTCGAGCTCTGAGAAATGGGGTGTACCCCTCTATCACCATTACTCCCAGGTCCACCCTGACCCAGAGTGGTAGTACCTGTTAGGTCCCATCTATGGGTTAAAAAGAAAAAATGAGTTTAAAAAAGTGTGTCTTTAAAAAATTGAGTATCCATCAAGAATGAATAAAACAAAATGTCTTCGACATAGAATAACCCCCACAAGGGTTGACATGTCGTAAAACCTAACCAACCAACAAAAACATTCTGGCCTTATCAATATAGATTAAATCTATACATACATAAAGGGTAGTTGTGTGTATGTATTATGTATGTGTGTGTGTATGTCCGGAGGAAATGTCGAAAATAAAACAATTAACAACAAATTAAATATATATATACACATTAAAGATCATTGGTTCTTGCTTTTTGTGCAAAAATCCTGAAAATTTCATTTATATTCGAAGATATTAAAAAATTAAAAATATACATAGAAATAGCATTGAATTTCTACTTAAAAATGTCCAGCATTTGTAAATCTAAAAAGTAAATAAATCAATATACCAGGGGGTTTTGCCCACCCTCTACCCAGGCGTTGCTGGGTAGCCGATTCTAGTATAAAATCAATCAACAATTTATTGTAGCTAATGAACAAATTAATTTTGTAGAAAAAATTAATCAGGCTATGGGCAATCGGGTAGGTTGATTTTTCACTTTTTTTAAATATCAAATTGTCCATCTATGCGAAAGTTGTGTGTTAGTATATTCTGAATACTGATACCAAAAATTAAATCTTTTACTTGCACCATCAAAGATCGTCTGTGTGTTAGAATACTGATACCAAAAATTAAATCTTTTACTTGCACCATTGTTTGAGGAAATAGCATCAAAGATCGTCTGTGTGTTAGTATACTGAATACTGAATGCACCAAAAATTCAAAGATCGTCTGTGTGTTAGTATACTGAATACTGATACCAAAATTTAAATCTTTTCTTGCACCATTGTTTGAGGAAATAGCATCAAAGATCGTCTGTGTGTTAGTATACTGATGAGTCGCTGAATAGCACCATTGTTTGAGGAAATAGCATCAAAGAGTATACTGAATACTGATACCAAAAATTAAATCTTTTACTTGCACCATTGTTTGAGGAAATAGCATCAAAGATCGTCTACTAAAATGCACTAAAAATCCTCGTTTTTGCAAAATTTAGCCTTTGGAAAATGAGGATTTATAGTGCATTTTAGTAGACGATCTTTGATGCTATTTCCTTAAACAATGGTGCAAGTAAAAGATTTAATTTTTGGTATCAGTATTCAGTACACTAACACACAACTTTCGCATAGATGGACAATTTGATATTTCTAAAAAGTGAAAAATCGACCTCCCCTGCTGGGTACTCGCTTCGAGTATAAAATAAATCAACAATTCGTTATAGCTAATGAACAAATTAATTTTGTAGAAAAATAAATCAGGTTATGAGCAATTGTTTTGGTTTCTAAATTTAAAAACAAAAAGTGTAGTTTCAATTAGTTGGTATAATGGATAATTTGATAATGATGTGTGACAATTCGACTATGAAATTAGTTCATATATAATTAAATTGAACAGATAATGTCATCCAATATTGAGAATGACAAAATGTTCTAATAACTTTTAAAAAGTAGAGAAATTGTGTACCAGCTCAGTCGGCAGAGCGTCCGCCTAGGAATCACAAGGTGCTGGGGTCGATACCGGCCGTCGTCAACTCAGCGCAATGAGTAGCACAGGGATCCATGCGGTAAAGGACAGGAGCTGGTGGTAGTGAAGACTGGGCTCTTTAACTTTGGTTAGGTAACCAATCTAGGAAGAAGGAAAAATCTACATTCAAAGCCTCATACGCAAAAAAAAAAAACATCTCCTTAGTCTAGCGCTAGTGAAAAGGGTATAGATTCCCTCGCTGTCTGGCTGATACCGACATTAGGTCACCACGTCGACTTTACTTTTTACTTACTTACTTGCTACAAATACACAAGTAAAGTAAGGTCTCGGGGTGGCCTAATGTCGGTATCAGTCTGACAGAGAGTGAGTCTATCCTCTTTGCAGTAACGATAGACCAAGGAAATTGTTTTTAGCGTCCGAGGTGGAACGCCACACCTACCATCAGCTCCGCACTTTACCACACAGACCCATGTGCAACTCAAGTCACAGATAATAGGATAATTTTTTATTCACTTTACCATTCCCATTTAGAATAAGGATTTTACATTTTCAGGATCATACTTCAAAATCCTTAGCTTGATTTAATTGCTGCATCGTAAACTATATATATATATATATAATATATATATATATATATATATATATATATATATTGTCGGCTAAAATAGCCATATCAAAACACGTCGTTTGTGTATTTACTTCTCATACTGTCGTGTAGAAAAAGTCACTATAAGAGGAATATAACCTACTTCTAAACAAAACGAAAATCTAGGAAAGTCCGGTTGGTATAGGGGTTACGGTCTCGCCCGTCAGCTGACAGTCAGGGTTCGAATCACGCACAAGGCGGTCTTTCTATCTATAGCTCTGCTGATGAGGCCTAATAGGCCGAAATGTACATACAGAGATTGATTTTTCTCGATTTGTTTAGCCTTACATTTGAATAGGTATTCCCACGTAATTAATTAGTTATTAATTAATTAACTTTCAAAATTAGGTACGACTTCAATTAAGCACATATTCTCCCAAAAATGTGTATGTGTGTGTGTGTGTGTGTGTGTGTGCATAATGTCTTGAACAA
>CM042153.1:106044561-106087061 GCA_023376005.1 Doryteuthis pealeii
TCTTTCGAATTGGTAGTCAGCGAGAAAGCATAAATACAGCGTTTTCGATACGTTGAGCCATCCGTAGATTCGCCGACGCAAAACAGCACTAGTCAGCCAATGAAAAGACTCGGCTCGGCGGGAGGCGCACGAGAGTTAGTTCTGCAGTAGTTGATGAGGTTAAGAAGAAGAAGAAGAAGAAGAAGAAGAAGAAGAGAAGAAGAAGAAGAAGAATAAGTGAAGAAGAAGAAGAAGAAATAAAGTGATAGAAGAAGAAGAAAGAAAGAAAGAAGAGAATGAAAGGAAGAAGAAGAAGAAGAAGAAGAAGAGAAGAAGAAGAAGAAGAATGAAAGAAAGAAGAAAATGAAAGAATGAAAGAAAGAAAGAAAAGAAGAAGAAGAAGAAGAAGAAGAAGAAGAAGAAGAAGAAGAAGAGAGAATAAAAGAAAGAAAGAAAGAAGAAAGAAAAGGAAAGAAATTCTAAGGTGTTTACGGGGGGGGGGCTGGTGGAGGGTGTGTAATGAAGGCAAGATGGCGACAAAGGAAGTGTCGAGAGAAGCAACAATGACAAAGTTCGCATCGGTGAAAAGAATAGAATAAGAAGAACATAAAGGAAAAAAATTGAATGAAAA
Source organism: Doryteuthis pealeii (assembly GCA_023376005.1). Taxonomy (NCBI): domain Eukaryota; kingdom Metazoa; phylum Mollusca; class Cephalopoda; order Myopsida; family Loliginidae; genus Doryteuthis; species Doryteuthis pealeii. The sequence goes on from CM042153.1 coordinate 106,045,172, forward strand.
AAGAAAGAAAAAAGAAAAAGATGAATGCCATAGCGAATGAAAACAGAAGGCACTTGACAAAAAGAAACGAAAAGAATTGGGAAACAATATCTCGTCTTTTTTTTTCTTTCTTTTTTTTTCTAAGGACCCAGGTGTCATGGCTGTCGATCAGTAGTACTACTCGTTTCCTGATTTTTCTTCCGTCAGACGTCTCCATTCTTCTTCTACTTCAGAATCGTCATCATCGCCATCAACCGTCTTCTTGAAACAAAGAAGTCAAGAAATTCTCGATTTATTTTCAGTGGTTAGGAATTTCGGTCGTCGCTCTACGATCTTCACAGGTGTTCGCGAGGTCGTTATTTAATTATTATTTAAACCTAGCAAATATATGCACCCTCTGGGTGCAAGTATTTAAGTTTTAATGTAATAAAATATTGTATTAAAATTAAGAAAGGCTAATGAAACTAAATAAGAATACAGATAAAAAGATTTGAAACAGAGGGAGTATAATAAAAGATGGAACAACTGAAACTTAACTCTTCCATCACTCTCGTCTTTCATTGTTATTTTTTTCTAATTTAAGTATTTAGTTATAAAGAGGAAGTAAAGAATAAATGACAGTTATTTTTCTTGTTAATGGATTTCATTTAAGATTCATTGAAGAGATTTTTGCTTATATTCATTAAAATAAAACCAAAAGTTAGAAATCAATAATACTAAAGCACATATTTATTAAATTCGATTTTTTTAATATCAATATGCAAATTAGCCTTCCGTTCATACTGTAAACCGCTATTTTTTTGTTGTATATATAAATATAATTGCATATTATCAGTATGTAGACATAGTTAACAGTATTAATAATGTAAAACAATTTTATTAATAATTGAGATTTTAGATAAAAATAAAATCATTGAGAATGTGATGTAAATAACTAAGGGAATTGTGACTTGAGTAGGAATATAGTTTCGGTTACAGACAGAAAAACACACAATCTCCATTATAATAAGATAATGCAACCATTTGTCTCCAACGTTAGGGAATTTCTCGATGGTGACAACCTGTTTATAAAGCTTAGAGCCACATAAGCGGAAATCAAGATTAGGAAGACTGTGTTGCGTCGAGAAAATCAGCATGCAAAATCTCTGCTTTTACCTAACACCGGTGGTAAATCATTTACTATCTCAGCTATTTAGTAGGCAAAAAAAAGTAATCTCTAAATGTCCACTAGTCTGGTACAAGGTATCAAATGAGCAGCACACAGTGAGAATCGTAGCCACTAGTAGTGGTAAATGATTAGTTTATTAACTGCTACAATGAGTATAAATTGCTTACCAATCTTCAAGGACCATAATATACTAAGCCTAATTTAGTTTGGCACAAGGACACCCAGTGAGTATCGTACTCACTAGTAATGGTCTATGATATTGATTTACTAACTGCTATGACGAGGAGCATAACTTGCTAACCAATCTTCCAAAACTTGGCGCTATAATACACTAAGCTTAATTTAGTCTAGCACAAGGACACCAGTGAGGATCGTAACTCACTAGTAATGGTCTATGATATTGATTTACTAACTGCTATGACGAGGAGCATAACTTGCTAACAATCTTCCAAAAACTTGGCGCTATAATACACTAAGCTTAATTTAGTCTAGCACAGGAACACCCAGTGAGGATCGTACTCACTAGTAATGGTCTATGATATTGATTTACTAACTGCTATGACGAGGAGCATAACTTGCTAACCAATCTTCCAAAACTTGGCGCTATAATATACTAGCTTAATTTAGTCTAGCACAAGGACACCCAGTGAGGATCGTACTCACTAGTAATGGTCTATGATATTGATTTACTAACTGCTATGACGAAGGAGCATAACTTGCTAACCAATCTTCCAAAACTTGGCGCTATAATACACTAAGCTTAATTTAGTCTAGCACAAGGACACCCAGTGAGGATCGTACTCACTAGTAATGGTCTATGATATTGATTTACTAACTGCTATGACGAGAAGCATAACTTGCTAACCAATCTTCCAAAACTTGGCGCTATAATACACTAAGCTTAATTTAGTCTAGCACAAGGACACCCAGTGAGGATCGTAACTCACTAGTAATGGTCTATGATATTGATTTACTAACTGCTATGACGAGAAGCATAACTTGCTAACCAATCTTCCAAAACTTGGCGCTATAATACACTAAGCTTAATTTAGTCTAGCACAAGGACACCCAGTGAGGATCGTACTCACTAGTAATGGTCTATGATATTGATTTACTAACTGCTATGACGAGAAGCATAACTTGCTAACCAATCTTCCAAAACTTGGCGCTATAATACACTAAGCCTAATTTAGTTTGGCACAAGGACACCCAGTGAGGATCGTACTCACTAGTAATGGTCTATGATATTGATTTACTAACTGCTATGACGAGGAGCATAACTTGCTAACCAATCTTCCAAAACTTGGCGCTATAATACACTAAGCTTAATTTAGTCTAGCACAAGGACACCCCAGTGAGGATCGTACTCACTAGTAATGGTCTATGATATTGATTTACTAACTGCTATGGACGAGGAGCATAACTTGCTAACAATCTTCCAAAACTTGGCGCTATAATATACCTAAGCTTAATTTTAGTCTAGCAACAAGGACACCCAGTGAGGATCGTACTCACTAGTAATGGTATATGTTATTGATTTACTAACTGCTATGACGAGGAGCATAACTTGCTAACCCAATCTTCCAAAACTTGGCGCTATAATACAACTAAGCTTAATTTAGTCTAGCACAAGGACACCAGTGAGGATCGTACTCACTAGTAATGGTCTATGATATTGATTTACTAACTGCTATGACGAGGAGCATAACTTGCTAACCAATCTTCCAAAACTGGGCGCTATAATACACTAAGCTTAATTTAGTCTAGCACAAGGACACCCAGTGAGGATCGTACTCACTAGTAATGGTATATGTTATTGATTTACTAACTGCTATGACGAGGAGCAAACTTGCTAACCAATCTTCCAAAACTTGGCGCTATAATACACTAAGCTTAATTTAGTCTAGCACAAGGACACCCAGTGAGGATCGTACTCACTAGTAATGGTCTATGATATTGATTTACTAACTGCTATGACGAGGAGCATAACTTGCTAACCAATCTTCCCAAAACTTGGCGCTATAATACACTAAGCTTAATTTAGTCTAGCACAAGGACACCCAGTGAGGATCCTACTCACTAGTAAGGTCTATGATATTGATTTACTCCTAACTGCTATGACGAGGAGCATAACTTGCTAACCAATCTTCCAAAACTGGCCGCTATAATACACTAAGCTTAATTTAGTCTAGCACAAGGACACCAGTGAGGATCGTACTCACTAGTAATGGTCTATGATATTGATTTACTAACTGCTATGACGAGGAGCAAATAACTTGCTAACCATCTTCCAAAACTTGGCGCTATAAATATACTAAGCTTAATTTAGTCTAGCACAAGGACACCCAGTGAGGATCGTACTCACTAGTAATGGTCTATGATATTGATTTACTAACTGCTATGACGAGGAGCATAACTTGCTAACCAATCTTCCAAAACTTGGCGCTATAATACACTAAGCTTAATTTAGTCTAGCACAAGGACACCCAGTGAGGATCGTACTCACTAGTAATGGTCTATGATATTGATTTACTAAACTGCTATGACGAGGAGCATAACTTGCTAACCAAAATCTTTCCAAAACTGGGCGCTATAATATACTAAGCTTAATTTAGTCTAGCACAAGGACACCCAGTGAGGATCGTACTCACTAGTAATGGTCTATGATATTGATTTACTAACTGCTATGACGAGGAGCATAACTTGCTAACCAATCTTCCAAAACTTGGCGCTATAATACACTAAGCTTAATTTAGTCTAGCACAAGGACACCCAGTGAGGATCGTACTCACTAGTAATGGTCTATGATATTGATTTACTAACTGCTATGACGAGGAGCATAACTTGCTAACAATCTTCCAAAACTTGGCGCTAAATATACTAAGCTTAATTTAGTCTAGCACAAGGACACCAGTGAGGATCGTACTCACTAGTAATGGTCTATGATATTGATTTACTAACTGCTATGACGAGGAGCATAACTTGCTAACCAATCTTCCAAAACTTGGCGCTATAATATACTAAGCTTAATTTAGTCTAGCACAAGGACACCCAGTGAGGATCCTACTCACTAGTAATGGTCTATGATATTGATTTACTAACTGCTATGACGAGGAGCATAACTTGCCTAACCAATCTTCCAAAACTTGGCGCTATAATATACTAAGCTTAATTTAGTCTAGCACAAGGACACCCAGTGAGGATCGTACTCACTAGTAAATGGTCTATGATATTGATTTACTAACTGCTATGACGAGGAGCATAACTTGCTAACCAATCTTCCAAAACTTGGCGCTATAATATACTAAGCTTAATTTAGTCTAGCACAAGGACACCCAGTGAGGATCGTACTCACTAGTAATGGTCTATGATATTGATTTAACTAACTGCTATGACGAGGAGCATAACTTGCTACCATCTTCCAAAACTTGGCGCTATAATACACTAAGCTTAATTTAGTCTAGCACAAGGACACCCAGTGAGGATCGTACTCACTAGTAATGGTCTATGATATTGATTTACTAACTGCTATGACGAGGACATAACTTGCTAACCAATCTTCCAAAACTTTGGCGCCTATAATATACTAAGCTTAATTTAGTCTAGCAAAGGACACCCAGTGAGGATCGTACTCACTAGTAATGGTCTATGATATTGATTTACTAACTGCTATGACGAGGAGCATAACTTGCTAACCAATCTTCCAAAACTTGGCGCTATAATACAACTAAGCTTAATTTAGTCTAGCACAAGGACACCAGTGAGGATCGTACTCACTAGTAATGGTCTATGATATTGATTTACTAACTGCTATGACGAGGAGCATAACTTGCTAACCAATCTTCCAAAACTTGGCGCTATAATACACTAAGCTTAATTTAGTCTAGCACAAGGACACCAGTGAGGATCGTACTCACTAGTAATGGTCTATGATATGATTTACTAACTGCTATGACGAGGAGCATAACTTGCTAACCAATCTTCCAAAACTTGGCGCTATAATACACTAAGCTTAATTTAGTCTAGCACAAGGACACCCAGTGAGGATCCTACTCACTAGTAATGGTCTATGATATTGATTTACTAACTGCTATGACGAGGAGCATAACTTGCTAACCAATCTTCCAAAACTTGGCGCTATAATACACTAAGCTTAATTTAGTCTAGCACAAGGACACCCAGTGAGGATCTACTCACTAGTAATGGTCTATGATATTGATTTACTAACTGCTATGACGAGGAGCATAACTTGCTAACCAATCTTCCAAAACTTGGCGCTATAATATACTAAGCTTATTTAGTCTAGCACAAGGACACCCAGTGAGGATCGTACTCACTAGATAATGGTCTATGATATTGATTTACTAACTGCTATGACGAGGAGCATAACTTGCTAACCAATCTTCAAAACTTGGCGCTATAATACACTAAGCTTAATTTAGTCTAGCACAAGGACACCAGTGAGGATCCTACTCACTAGTAATGGTCTATGATATTGATTTACTAACTGCTATGACAGAGGAGCATAACTTGCTAACCAATCTTCAAAAACTTGGCGCTATAATACACTAAGCTTAATTTAGTCTAGCACAAGGACACCCAGTGAGGATCTACTCACTAGTAATGGTCTATGATATTGATACTAACTGCTATGACGAGGAGCATAACTTGCTAACCAATCTTCAAAAACTTGGCGCTATAATATACTAAGCTTATTTAGTCTAGCACAAGGACACCCAGTGAGGATCGTACTCACTAGTAATGGTCTATGATATTGATTTACTAACTGCTATGACGAGGAGCATAACTTGCTAACCAATCTTCCAAAACTTGGCGCTATATATACTAAGCTTAATTTAGTCTAGCACAAGGACACCCAGTGAGGATCGTACTCACTAGTAATGGTCTATGATATTGATTTACTAACTGCTATGACGAGGAGCATAACTTGCTAACCAATCTTCCAAAACTTGGCGCTATAAATATACTAAGCTTAATTTAGTCTAGCACAAGGACACCCAGTGAGTATCGTACTCACTAGTAATGGTCTATGATATTGATTTCTAACTGCTATGACGAGGAGCATAACTTGCTAACCATCTTCCAAAACTTGGCGCTATAATATACTAAGCTTAATTTAGTCTAGCACAAGGACACCCAGTGAGGATCGTACTCACTAGTAATGGTCTATGATATTGATTTACTAACTGCTATGACGAGGAGCATAACTTACTAACTCTTTAAAACTTGGCGCTATAATACACTAAGCTTAATTTAGTCTAGCACAAGGCCACATGAAAATATAATACAAACTATGCATCCGGGTTTTTTCTTGTTTTTTTTCTTGTTTTTTTTTTTCTTGTTTTGTTTTTTGTGTGTCCATTTTTTACTTGTCAGTTTCGTTTGACTAGGTGCGCGTGGGGAGGTGCTGCAGTGTGTTTATATTAGCCAGAGCTGGCTTCATCGTGATTGAACAAATTCTTACGGCAAACAATTTAATTGAATTATCTCTGTATGGCCTCACTAAGAAAGGACCAAAGATACGAGTGTACGGTTTGCTGTAAAGACCTATAATTAGATTATATCTACTTTACAATACTCTTCTACTTCAATCTAGATTCTGGGTCGTATATAGGTACGTATTATCCATCGGCCCCGAATATTGCCTTTCTAGTCGATGTAGAGTAGCGGTTGCCAAACATGCGACCCCGCAAACCTCTTATTTTATCGTACGCGACTGAAGAATTTCCATAACTAATATTTTACAAAAACTTGGTCATTGTTCCTCGTTGCTGCTGCCAAGGTTGTTTTGTTTATAAGGTTATTTCCTTTAATGCCAATTTAAATCATTTCCCGCCCTGTCGGCTGGGGCGTAATGTACGACTGCACCTCTGCAGAGGGGTAAGACTCCCCCAATGGGGCCACCTGTTTGGCCGTGGGTGGCGACCCGTGATGCTTAAGGATAGAGCCCAGGTGGATGAGCAGTTCATGACATGCAATACTCCACTTTGGCCCTATCTTGGGCTAGACGGGCGTCGGAGAGGCCCCTTCCGATCAATCGGCTGGTCACGTCAGCTCTAGCACTATATGATTTTCCCAACCCTATTGCCCTTATGGCAAACCCCAACCCTTTTTATCATATGGGAGCTAGAAGGCGGTGGCTGCGGGTCTACATGTCCTAGGAATGACGTTAAAGTCTATCTGATGGTGCGGTTCGTGTTTTGGAGGTTTGGGAATGTGGAGCACCCTTCATCACCATTGCTCCCTGGTCCACTCTGACCCGGAGTGGTAGTACCTGTTAGGGTCCCATCTATGGGTTAAATAGAAAAATGTATTTATAAAAAAATTGTATTATCCATTAACAATTGATTTATTTCAAAACTTTATCGGCATTAAATGACCCACTGAGGTTGATATGCCGTAAAACAAAACAAACCAAACAAACATCAAATCATTTCGATAAACAAACACGCCGATACGATTTTCAAACAAAAATACCTTGTTTTGAAAATCGCGTTCGTTGACTTCTTCGTCTACGCTACCCTAACTTAAATATACATGCACTATCACTGATATTGAGCACACTCTATTTATAAATTATAGCAAACTATATTATCACACGGATTTTGAATGCTGTGCAAAGGACTTGCTGGGCAATGACCGAAAAGGGGGGTTGGCAAGAGAAAGCATGGTATCTGTGCTGTGCGACGTGATGATGATGATGATGATATATAACTCATTGTCCTAATATCATTCTACCTGTACACACACACACACAACACACACACACACATATATATATATATATATATATATATATATATGTAGTGTGAGATGGTCATATTTCAGCTTTGCTGGAATGGTGTACAAGGCAGTATTATTGGTAGAGTGCTCAATATAAAATGAGCTGTTATATAATTAATAAGATAAATATATAGGTTTTACATATTATTTTTTCAAACATCTTCACCTGATGAATGCATCGCATGAAACCAATAGGTTGTGAATGTTCCTTTGTCACCAATAAATAGATATTAAAACCTATATATTTATCTTATTATATATATATATATATATATATATATATATATATATATATATATAAGGTTGTTCGGGAGAAATTTGACAGTTTCATAAGGAAAAAGAAAAAGTGCTTGTTAACTACAAAATTTTAATGGATTGTAAAGAAATTCAACAGTCACGGAAATTACACTTACTGTCAACAAATTTCACTTAAAATAAACCGATATTAGCGTCGATCACAACCTCAATCCTGCTCTGGGTCCTGGAGCAAGCTGATGTTACCGTTTTCCCTGGGAAGAGTCTCAAAATCTACCTTAATTCTGTCGATTAACTGGGCTTTTGTAGTACTGGCACGGCGATTGATGTCTTTCTCAACAGCGCCACATACATAATAATCCATGGGCTTAAGATCTGGGGAGTTTGGTGGCGAAATATTGAACTGGTGTAGTCGTAAAAATTCGCCGACAACCATTTTTGACTTTTCCCAGAGGTGTGGCAGTGGGCCGATTCCTGCTGCCATACATATGGCCTACCATTGGCTATCCTTGTGGTCCAGGGCTTGACTACAGTGTTTAAGCAACTCCATGTAGGCATCTAAGGGTCCTCCAACACTTTTTTCTGCAGATTTCCGAGGAGTTCTGCTGTACGAACGCAAACAGATCGTCTGTTATGTTGCTTTCTTCTAGCCACAGCCTCGTAGTCTCCATTGCAATTCTCCAGTTCATGCCTGACTATTTTACAGTGTTCAGGGAGCATTGGGCAGCAACCATAATCTCCTTATTTTGATGACCGCATTACCCCTTTGATGGGGCTTAGAATAGTTACCGGCATCCCTTTCAAAAAAAAAATGACACTAAATTGCATTTGATGGCGAGGTTCTCATTGATAAATGAACAAATAATTCTGCTCCCATTCAAGCGTTTCGGTTTTTTGATATATTTAATATATTAACCATCATCAAAGCAATATCAATGGACGATGTCATGAAGCTTCTTCAAAAAAATTATTTTCATGCGAATTTTATTTGGTTATCATTAAAAGCCATCTTCCTATTTCTCACGGTGTTAATGATAACAAAATAAGTTTGTCACAGTTTTGTTTCTCTTCATTCATAAATAAATATATCCTCAAACTATGTTTTTTATTTTTATTTATTTTCATATTTCTATACTTACATACCGGCGGATTTATTTCCATATATATATATATAATATATATATATATATATATATATATATATATACACAAGGTGTATAAAAAAAAGTCTCAAGATTTTCGGCACTTTTTGATACACCTTGTATTCTGAACAATTAACGTTCCATTCATTGTTCATTTCTATCTTGGCAAATACAGCTTCAAATACAGCTTCAATCTGGTACTTTTATGACACACTTTTATATATATATATATATATATATATATATATATATATTATATATATATATAGTGTGTGTATGCGTGTGTGTGTGTGTGTGTGTGTGTGTGTGCGTGCGTGCGTTGGAATATTACTCAGCCCCTTCTAGCCGACTTAACATCTTAAAATATCTATTTAAATAAACCACAGGCACATTTAATTAATTTCGGATTATCAGAATTCTTTTCATTGAAAATAACAGATCCTTTCAACAGGGAATAATGGGATATTGTTATTATTCATAATTCTAACTAGCTAAACCCATGAAAATACCACCCTCAGGGTGTGATTAAACAAATTTTTTTTAAGGTATTGGGAGTGAAGCTTTATTTTTTTTTTTTTCAATTTCAAGATTTAAATGAAAATGTGTATGCAACTGAGCAACTTATTAAAGGATGATATCCGGATGTCGAGGCTGCTGTCTAAATGACTTGACCAGGGGTCACCAAACTTTTTTCACGGTGCCGGATAATTGAAAAAGAATAACGAATGCGGGCCATTTTATTATTACTAGCCAGAATGAAAGCTCTGAGAAAAAGATATAAAAATTCATCTTTACATGTTATATTCATGGATGAGTAGTGTAAGATGCACAAAAACAAATTTAACCAACATATTTATTTTCAAAACATTATCAAAGAACGCAACATTAGCAGAAGGTTTAGTGAGATTTGTGAACTGAAGTTTCCCTTTCAATATATCATAAATGTTTGGTTTGGAATTGTTACATCCAATCAAGAGAATTGCTTTCAAATGTTTGTCAGTCAATTTCGTTCGATGGGTTGATTCCGTAGTCAAGTTCATGAGGATTTAATAAGCTTAACATGATATTAGATTTAAATGGTATCAGAACGTCTCGCCTTCCGTACGTTTTAATAAACAAATTCAAGTAACGTCGGCGGGCTTGATAAAATGTATTCGTGGGCCGGATCTGGTCGCTGACCGGAGTTTGGTGATCCTTGGTCTAGACTGAGTCTTTGCAGTCTAGACGAAATCTAGACAAATCAGAACTGATTTTTTAAATACTTTTTGAACGAACCGTTTTTTATGAGACAGAAGATTTGCTACTTGTTAATTTTGGGGTTCGTATTTAGCCAAAGCCTTTTCACCACGGACAGGAAGGGATATAAAGTCAAATCTTAAACGGATTAAACCTGGTATTATTTGTATTATTCGGACTATTGTCCTCATTTTCATTGTTATCTGTACAACGTTTGGTCGATGTGCCCTACGGCTTTCTTCGGGTATTTCTTGTCGGACTCTGGAACCTTTTAGAATTCGGGAACCTTCTTGTCGTAATCAAAATTCTTGTTGTAATCGGAGCCATCACAGAACTTTGAACCTAACCCTTTATTCAGTCCAAGAGGGTATCCTGTTCTCATTCCGCTAACCATAGCTGGGGTACAGGTATTAAACTGTCTTAATTATTATTCTATGTTACTGCTGCCCCTGACCAGGATTGAACCTGCAGTCTAGAGATAACTGTCACTTAGAACTGTCTTAACCTAACTCCTATATCCAGATAACAATGAATATGAGGACAATATTCCTAATAATACAAATAATACTAATTATCAAGCCTCATCTAAAAAAAATTCAGAGAAATAGGAATAAATCTGGTTTGAATTAGAGTTTCTTTTTCTTAGACTGGTTGCCTAACCCAAGGCTAGATAACCCAGTCTGCCCTACTATTTACCCATTGCTGGGTGGGAACAGAATAGATGGATCGATGCCTTTTCCAAAAAACATTAACGCAAAATGAAACACAAATAGTTTCGTCCAATATCTGAACTTTTATTACTGATTCCATTTCTAATGGCAAAATTTCGTTAAGATTTGCAGACATGAACGACATTAAAAGAAATAAGGCGGCAAAACTCACAATAGATCAAAAGTTTCTGAGACATTTCGACAAAACTTCAAGAATAAATATGTTCAATGCTTTCAAACTATGTAAAAATAAAAAATTAAAGATTAAAAAAAAACCCAACTGAGGTGGTCATTACTAGAATAGGCTCAGTCCTAATTAGTGATCATCTTCCACACATTACTATCACATCCAACATTACGTTTTGTTTTTAATGCCAACGAAGTTTTGAAATAAATTTATTCTTAATAGACACTCATGTTTTTTTTCTATTTGACTCATAGATGGGACCCTAACAGATACTACTATTCTGGATCAGAGTGGACCTGGGAGCAATGGTGATGAAGGGGTGCTCCACATTCCCCAAACCCCCAGAACTGGAACTTACCATCAGATAGAGTTTAACGCCATTCCAGGACATGAAAACACTCAGTCATCGCCTTCTAGCACCCATAGGATAAAAAGGGTTAGGATTTGCCATTAGGGCAATAGGGTCGGGACAATCATTATAGGAGCTAGGGCTTGACATGGCCAGCTGATTGATCAGAGGAGCCCCTCTGACCACCCGTACTAGCCTAAACCAACATATGGCCCCATTGAAGGAGTTTTAATCCTATGCAGAGGTGCAGTCGGTGTATTCTAACGTCGCAGCCGACAGGCGGGATGGCGTGAGATGGTCAAAGGAATTAGTTTTGTCGGCGCGCTTGATGATGATGATGATGATGATGATGATTGTGAAAATAAACCATGGTCTTCTTCTTCTTCTTCTTCTTCTTCTTCTTCTTCTTCTTCTTCTTCTTCTCTACTTCTCTTCTTCTTCTTCTTCTTCTCTCTTCTCTTTCTTCTTCTTCTCTTCTTCTCTCTACTTTCTTCTTCTTCTCTTCTTCTTTTTCTTCTTCTTCTTCTTCTTTCTCTTCTTCGTTTCTTCTTCTTCTTCTTCTTGCTTCTTCTCTTCCTCTCTCCTTTTCTTCTTCTTCTTCTTCTCTCTCTACTTTCTTCTTCTTCTTCTTCTTCTCTTCTTCTTCTTCTTCTTCTTCTCTACTTCTTCTTCTTCTTCTTCTTCTTCTTCTTTCTTCTTCTTCTTCTTCTTCTTCTTCTTCTTCTTCTTCTTATGCAATTAATTATTTTGAAGAAAACGAACTAAAACGTTTATTTTCATTGTTCATTACTGTTTTAGTCTTGATACTTTTTAAACACTCTTAGTATTTTGAAGAAAATGAATGTTCCATTCATTGTTCATTTCTATCTTGGCAAAATACAGCTTTAGTCTTGATCATTTTTTAGTCTTAAGAAACATGGAAACATGAACGTACAATAAACGCCATTCCCTAACACCTAGGCATAAAATCACCTTACACTGGTTGACATGCCGTTAAAAATCAATCAATCAATCAATCAATCTTTACATGTCGTTATGATGCTTGCTTAAAGTTCAGTTGTCGGTAATCAAGAATGCAATTATTGAAAGACCGTGGGAAAAAAAGCGTTCAAAATTGGTTGACAATATAAAATAACACTCTTAATGCTAGATTCTTCTGTGGGACAATGGATACCGTCTAGAGGACTTACCAAGAGCGAAAGTCGATAGCAACGGATGGCCAGAGAGAATCAAGATCATCCGAGCTGTCGGCACACTTTGATGATGATATAACCAATGCCCTAATATCATTCTACCTATATATATATATATATATATATATATATATATATATATATATATATAATATATACGTACATTCATAGACGTCAAGCACGAACGCATGATACAAACTGCGTTTTTATTCATACACGTGTGTACATACGTGTATAGATATGTATCCAACTATTTTCCCTCCAGCTATGAGTAAATAGTTTAACCTTGCTATGGCAACCGGTCTAGGAGAATGGTTGACTGGTTGTTTTGTTTTACGGCATATGAACCCTTTTCGAGGCATTTAATGCCGAATCAAGTAAGTCATTTGATAAACAAAGGACTCAGGTTGGCTTATAGTACTACCGTTGCTTAAGTATCACCCAATTAAATACTGAACAGGTCATTGCTGCTTAATTCGGTGATCTATCAGTGATCTATTTTCTCTTTAAAAAATGGGGGAAAATTTTCTTCTGATCTTTTTTTTTTTTTTTTTTTTTCGTACAGATATGAATTTAGATTTAAACTAGCGAAGCTACCAAATACACGTTCGCATCGTAGAATGATTTATTTCTTTAATGATCGCGGTGTCGGTTATCTAAATCTCAATTTATGATACACAGTTCGTCTATACAAGTGTCGGTGGCTGCAGTAGCCGTTGCGAGCGTTGAGAGCGTTGAGGGGGGGGGCAAGGCGCGCGATGTGTAGACATTAACGGCGGAAGAATACAACGCGCTGCCCACACAGCCACAAAATATCGAACATAAATAAATAAAGCTTCAAATTGAGGCCCCATTAGAAGACGTGTGACTTTTATCAGCAATTTCCGACCGGGCCGGAGATGATGCGTACAAAACGACGGCCGTTCTAAAGAGATGGGAAGTAGGGTTCTCTGAAGATATTATCTATCCCCCTCCAAAAAAAAAATGGATCGGTCCTCTATAAAGCTTATAACTTATACTTAAAGAAGAAGACAATGGTTTATTTTCACACATTACCTGTTTTCATCATACTGTCGGATTTATTCCATTTGTTTTATACATTACACAATATAAACAATGTTACACAAAACAAAAAAATGTACCTTCTGTCGGTGGGGCGTTAGAATGCACCGATTGTACCTCTACAGGGGGGTAAGACTCCCTCAATGGGGCCACCTGTTAACCGTGAGTGGCGACCCGTGATGCTTAAGGATAGAGCCCAGGTGGATGAGCAGTTCATAACTTGCAATACTCCACTTTGGCCCATTCTGGGCTAGACGGGCGGTCGGAGAGGCCCCCTCTGATCAATCAGCTGGTCACATCAAGCCCTAGCACCTATATGATGCCCCAACCCTATGCCCTTATGGCAAGCCCCAACCCCTTTTCATCATATGGGTGCTAGAAGGCGGTGGCTGCGGGTCTTCATGTCCTGTGAATGACGTTAAAACTCTATCTGATGGTGGGTTCCAGTTTTGGAGGTTTGGCGAATGTGGAGCACCCCTTCATCACCATTGTCCCGGTCCACTCTGACCCGGAGTGTAGTACCTGTTAGGGTCCCATCTATGGGTTAAATAAAAAAATGTATTTATACAACAAAATTGAGTATATACTATAACGCACCGATTTTTCTTTGTGTTTATTTCCCCATCAAAGAAAAATGTGAATTCCCATCTCATTCTTTTTATGCTTCTACATTTTTTTTTTCAATTAACTTCAATACGATAACGATATGATGATAATTGTGGTGGTTGTGGTGCTGCGGTGGCTGTGGTGGTGGACTGGGATGTTCCACTGGGAGTCGTCGAAGTGAATTTTTTTCATTGTTCCAAACTGCATAAATCCATTGAGATTACTCAAACTAATTTCTTTCAATAAAATACCATTATCGTTTTTTAAGGATGCAATATTTACAGTGAGAGTTCTCGATATATGGGTAAAACATCGAGAGACCGTGTTTCACGATCAACAGGCAATACTGCAATACGATTGTGTCGACGGGCTTAGAATTCGCTGACTGTATTCCTTGCAGAGGAGTAAGACCCCCCCCCCCCACCAAAAAAGAGGGTGTCCTGGGTAAGACACTAAACTGTATCTCCAGTTATTATTAGATCTCTGGGTGTAGAGCACCCCTTCATTACCATTACTCCTATGTCTACTTTCGCCCGTTAAGGTCTCATACTATGTTTCAAATAGATCTGTTTAGAAATTATTGGTATTATAAATACTTGATTCAATATAAGTGTAAATTATTTCTATTAATAATAGTTACTTGAAGTTATAATTGTTTACTAAAGATTATTAGTTACTTAAAATCATATAACTATGTGCAAACAAATGACTATTATTAAATAGAAACAATTACATGAAACTATATAATTGTGTATATTGCCATTATTCTCAGACCCACTCTGACCTGGAGTGGTAGTACCAGTTGAGTACATCTATGGGTCAAATAGATCTGTTTAAAATTATTATATTGGATAGTAATGCTTGAAACCATATAATGTGTCAACAATATTTATTATCAAATAGATAGTAAATTGAAAACATTTCATTGAATAAATTCATATCAGAAGAACACTTTGAAACATATAACTGTGCAAATATAATATTAGTTAGGAACACTTGATGTCATATAACTATAAATTATTTGTATAAGAAATAGTTACATAAAGCTATAATAGTTTACTAGATTATTATATTACTTGAAAGCATATAATCATGTGCAAACAAACGCTTTATAAAATAGAAATAATACTTGGAAACTAATAATTATTAGTTTCATAGAATATTTTATATATAAGAATATTTAATATCATATGACAGTCTGTTAAAAAAAAAAAAGCTCTGAAGAAATAACTAAACAAAGAAATTAAATTTACCCAATGAATGTTAAGTATCTGGTCGGCATCCTTAGTTCCAGATTAGTAATAAGTAAGCAAGCCAATAAGAATCGGTTATAGTATTCTTAGTCCACCGTCCAAGAATCCAAGTGCAATGACAAGCTCAGAATGGGGTCTCTATAATACAGCAGAAGCAGCAGCAGCACTGCCAGTGATTGAACATAGAAATCTTTCTCGGTCACGTTGTAGTTGACGAGTCTATATTTAGGAGTAGGCATCTATCACCGCCTTATATCTAAAAAACTGCAACAATGAACACAATACTTATTACCATATAATTGATTAGTATTAGATAGGGATACTTGTAACCATACAACTGTGTGCAAATTATTTGTATTAAGATAGGAATACTTGATATCATATAACTGTGCACAAAAACACTCTTAAAAAAAACAACGACCAACAAAAAATGAAAATAAAAACAATGAACTTAATTCCCTAACATCTAGCATAAAATATCCCTAAACAGGTTTATATGCCGTTTAAATTGATCAATGATAATAACCTAATTAAAAAAAGTATAGCATACAGTGGTCAAGTATTAATGAAAAGAGGATAGCCACCCCTGGCAACACCATGAAAGCCAAGAGGTCCTGAAGAAAGCAGCGACAATAAAACACCGGCTCATCAACATTTCAGGACAGCCTTCACATCCGACATATGTGGTCGAGAATGTTTTTCAAACATTGGTCTTCATAGTCACAGGAGTGCTGTAACTTCAGGGGCACAAGACATATATAGTCTCCGAGACTGCAATGCCAATAAGTAAAGTAGTCGTCGGGCGGCCTAATGTTGGTATCAGCCATGCAGTGAGGAGTCTATCCCTTTTCACTAGCGCTAGACCAAGGAATATTTTTAGTGTCTGAGGTGGGGCGTCACACCTACCTACTTAGCTCCTTACTTACCGCACAGATCCTGTGGCTACTCATACTCTGAGTTGGCGGGCGGGGATCGAACTAGAAACCTGTGGTTCTAGCCGAACGCTCTACCGACTGAGGGCCTACCAATATTTATTTTACAATTAGTTTTGGTACATTCACCTTTTATCGTATATAATTACTTAAAAGCGGCTACATCGTAGATCCATAATTACGGAATCACGAGCGGATCCTCACAGGAACCCCATTAAAATATGTATGTAAAAAAGACCTTGCATCAGGGTGCACAGACACTCTGAAAAGAAAAGATTAATGTTCCTATTTAAAATATTAAAAATGCAAAAAAAAAAAAAAAAAAATCATGCTGTTACTTTTTAAATTTTATTTTTAATTATTTTCACGAATATAAATGTAATCGGAGGGGTTCTCCGATCGCCCATCTAGCCCAAATAAGGACCAAAGTGTAGAGTTGCATGTCATATACTACTCAATCACCAGGATTCCGTCCTTAAGCATCACAGATCGCCACCCACGGCCAAAAGGTGTCCCATTAGTGGCGGGGTCTTCCTCCTCTGCAGAGATGCAGTCGGAGTATTCTACAGTCCCAACCGACAGGGCACACAACATTCAGGCTAATAGTCTGGAACCGCCATGTCGGCTGTGGGCGTTAGAATAAACCGACTGCACCTTCTGCAGAGGAGTAAGACTCCTCCAATGGGGTCCATCTGTTGGTCGTGGGTGGCGACCCGTGATCCTTAAGGATGGAACCTAGGTGGCTAGCTGTCCATGACATGCAACACTCCACTTTGGCCCTTACATAGATTAGTCGGACGGTTGGAGGGCCCCTTCCGAACAATCGGCTGGCCACGTAAGCCCTAGCACCTATACGATTGCCCCAACCCTATTGCCCTAATGGCAAACCCCAATCCTTCTTTATATGGATGCTCGAAGGCGGTGGCTGAGGATCTTCATTGTCCTGGGAATGACCTTAAACTCTATCTGATGGTGAGGTCCAGTTCTGGAGGTTTGTGGAATGTGGAGCACCCCTTCATCACATTGCTCCCTGGTCCACTCTGACCCGGAGTGGTAGTACCTGTTAGGGTCCCATCTATGGGTTAAATTTTTTAAAAATGTATTTATAAAACAAAATTGAGTATCGATTAAGAGTGAATTTATTTCAAAACTTTGCCAGCATTAAATGACCCACTAAGGTTGATATGCCGTAAAACAAAACAATAGTCTAGAACCAATTAAAGCAACTTACAATCCCCTGTTACCGCTGCCACCCACCCACCCGCGCCCATGCAACAAACTGACGAAGTTTAATATGCGGAAAAAAATTCTATTTTTGAGATGTTCATTGATTTTGTTTTAATCGTAAGTTTAGAGAAGAAGACTGTTTATTTATATATTTATCAGATTATTTATTGCGTCGCTATGCAGACGAATAGATTAAATAAAACGCAACTGTTAACCAATATCCACTCTATGGAAACAGCGAAAGATTAAGAAAAACAATAAGTTCTTTAATTAAACTAGCGAAAGTATGCGCACCCTGGGTGTAAGGGTATTTTCCTCATACCCCACGTGTATGGGCTGGGCACAAGGCCTCGTTTTAACGTGGGCCCAGCCAAAAGCCGAAGCTCATAGGTGGGAAAGAACAATAATTGCGTCGATCCCTTTGGCATTCCTCTCAAGGGGGCGCCTCAGGCGCCGGGCAATAAACCCAGCCTTGCCCCTTTAAGTCAAAGTGGCAAGCATTGCCTGGGGGAAAGCCCCCTGGGATCGACGCTATTAATTTAAACTTACCCTGATCCAGTGGCCGAAGCTCACTGGACCCCCACCCCGAAGGACGAGTGGCAGGTAAGTATCTAAGTTCTAATGTTTGGCTTTGGTCTGTTTTGTTTTACGGCATATCAACCTCAATGGGTCATTTAATGCCGACAAAGTTTTTAAATTAATTCATTCTTAATGGACACTCAAGTTTGTTTTTTATGAACACTGTTTTCTATTTAACCCATAGATGGGACCCTACCAGGTACTTCCACTCCGGGTCAAAGTGTACCTGTGGGCAATGGTGATGAAGGAGTGCTCCAAATTCCCCAAACCTCCAAAACTGGAACCTCGCCATCTGATAGAGTTTAATGTCATTCCCAGGACATGTAGACCCGCAGCCACCGCCTTCTAGCACCCATATGATAAAAAAGGGTTGGGACTTGCCATAAGAGCTATAGGGTTGGAAAAAATCATATAGGTGCTAGGGCTTAACGTGGCCAGCCGATTGATCGGAGGGGGCCTCTCCGACCGCCCGTCTATATTATTGATTAAACCAGGTTTTGTTAAAACCCAATGCAAAGTAACCACACCATATGTATATATTATATGAACCTTTATTTCTTAATGATATATAAGGCATATTGTAGGATTTTAAATGCACTAATAACATGGGCTGTTTTGAGGCAAATCTAACTCAGATTTTCATAGAGACCTCATTAATAAATAAGATTTATTCTATGTATTAATATTAATGATTTTAACTGTAAATTAAATACTCATTGATAAACTTATGCAATTCCTGGGGGTATTGTGACGTAAGCAGTAACGTAATTTCGCTTACAGACACACAGACACCGTATCTCTGTTATAATGAGATATATAAAAGTAAGTAAAGTCTGCGCTGTGGCTTATCGTTCGCATCAATCGAACAGCTAGAATCTATACCATTTCCGCTAGACTAGGGATATTGTTTTTTATTCATTGTTGTTTTGTTTTTTTTGTTTTTTGGGGGTTTTCTTTTTTGGTTTTTTTTTGTTAAACGTGAATCGCTACACCTACTTTCATCTTCTAGATGCTTTACCGTGAAGATCAGATTACCCAAGCCGTGCTACTAATGCGCTGAGTTGACGAGGACAATAATCGAACCAAGAACCTTGCAATTCCTAGGCGTATTAAATAATTGATTAATAAATGTTCTGAATTCCGTGATTGATTCGATTGATTGATTTTGACGACATGTCAATCCGTCTAGGGTTATTTCATGGCTTGATGTTATGGAATTGCGTTCTCTGTACATTTGAATTTTAAAATATTTTGTTATTTCTTAAGTTGTTTCTGTTACATGGTTTTAAGTATTCCTATTTAATACAAATAATTTTTACACCGATGTATGTTTCAAATATTCCTTTCTAATACTAATAATTGAATGGTTTCAAGTAATTATTTCCATTTAATAATAATCATTTGTTTGCACACAATAATATGGTTTTAGAGCCAACTGCAATTAATAATTGTCTGTTTCTCGCCTATGCAATAATCCGATTGAGGGTGTCCTTGTGGCGCAGTGGCTAACGAACTGGGCTGTAATATCCTAGAAAAAGCGAGTTCGAACCCAAGTCGCACTATTGTGTTCATTTTCCGGCTAATACCCTTGGAAAAGGTTTGAACTCCCACATTCATCCAGCTATGAGTTCAATAGTACCACTACTGTTCTTAAACAAGGATGGATTTGGTATTAAATAATCCATTCAGGTTGATATGCCATTAAACAAAGAAACCAACAAAATAATTACGTTATTTCTTCGGTAATGTATAAAAGATATATAGAAATGTAATACTTAAATACTACCACTATTGTTCAAGGATGTCTTTGGCATTAAATAACCCACGAAGGTTGATATGTCATTAAACAAACAAAACGTTGAAACTTGGCAATGTGTCTGCGGAAACTATTCGAATGATTAAAGAATTCTTTTGGGCTTGATTCGTTGAGTAAATTCCAGACAGTATTTTGATATCGATTCATCAAAGTTGGCTGGGAATTAGTTATAAGCGGTCTATGTAATAATATACTATTTATAGTCACTTACCAATCCTGGCCAGAAGTATGGAGCGCCCAGTGAGAAACAAACTCACTAAGAATTCTAGCTTGTTAACCATTACACCACATGAGGTGTACTATTTCTGGTAGTTATGAACTTTAGTTGGCCAAATTCCTAGCATAAAATTGTGCGTGCGCATTATCTCCCAGAACAAATTTGCTTGTATAGTTTTTCTTATGAGATTTTCTTAAACAATTGAATGAATAAAAATACATTTCATTCTTATCGACACATTTTTGTTTGTTTGTTTGTTTGAGAAATATATTTTATTTCTCAAACAAACAACTGTCTTATCAACACGTTTTTGTTTGTTTGAGAAATAAAAAAAATCAAACCTGTTAAACTCCGCTTAATCGACCCTGTGTCGCATCCTGCTCGTGTGGAGGGTTGGTAAATATATATATATATATATATATATATATATATATATATATTATATATATATATGAAATAAGTGTATTTTTGCAGCATTTTTTTCTTTTATACAAGTTTTGTTGAACTGTACAGACAATTCTTGTAGGACGAGTTTTTGGTTGACTCTTTCTAATTTTCGGGCCATCTTTTTGATGTCAGGGTGTAACTGGTGTAACAGTCAACCAAAGGTTTCGATAAGAGCGCTTTAGGCAATATATATATATATATATATATATATATATATATATATATATATTTACCAACCCCTCCGCACGAGCAGGATGCATATATATGTATATATATATATGTGTGTGTGTGTGTGTGTGTGTGTGTGTGTGTGTGTGTGTTTGAAAAATGGAAAGGAATCCGACAAATACGTTGAAAAAATGATTGAAAGTGAAAAAATATATATATATTATGTTAGGATTAAATTCCATGATCGGCGTTGCAGTCTTGGAAGACTGTATAGTTATTTGTGACCCTGAAATTACAGCACCTCCTCTGACTGTGAAGTCCAACGTTCGAAAAACAGCCTCGTCCACAGATGTTGGACGTGAAGACTGTCTCTGAAGATGTTGATGTTGCCGCTGCTTTGTTGCCGCTGCTTTCTTCTTCTGGACCTCTTGGCTTCATGATATTGCGCTATAGCGGCTTCAGACAAGAGCCGTCCGCTACGGAGAGCCTGCAGCCACCGAGGGAGCTCCTGAGCCAAATTTTCCCAGATCCTTGAAACATTTATTGTTTTATTAACAAGCGTTTCGATCTTCTTTTTTTGTTTTTTTTTTGTTTACATGAATGGAATTCTTATTTAAAAATTATTTAAATAAAATAAAGCAAATAAAGATACCGTGTATGTATACCTCAGATCATCATCAGGACAGATAAGTATAAAAAAAAGTCGTCGGGACGGCTTTAAATCGGTATCAGCCAGTCAGCGAGGGAGTCTATACCCTTTTTCAATAGCGCTAGACCAAGGAGATTGTTTTGGCATCTGAGGTGGAGCGCCACACCTACCATCAGCTCCTTTCTTTACCGCACAGATAAGTATAAGTGTCGTTAATTATTGATTACGGTGTAAGTTTTTTCCCTTCGTATTACATCGTTAGCGGGTTAGCTCAGTCGGCAGAGCGTTCGGCTAGAAACGACAAGGTTCCTAGTTCGATACCGGTCCTCGCCAACTCAACGTATGAGTAGCTCAGGGATCTGTGCGGTAAAGTAAGGAGCTGATGGTAGGTCTGGCGTTTCACCTCAGACGCAAAAACAATCTCATTGATCTAGCGCTAGTGAAAGGGGGATAGACTCCCTCGCTGATTGGCTGATACCGACTTTAGGCCACCCGACGACTTTACTTACTTACATCGTTAGCAGAAATCAACGACATTTATACTTATCTGATGATGATCTGAGGTTCGCAATCATGGACGCAGCACGGACTCAGCAACATTTCATGTAAACTTGTGGATCACTATCTATCTGCTTATCGTTTCTATCTTTTTGCGTTCAAAAACCGAATAACTCAGCGAACTTCATACTCGACAGTAGCGTCAATCGGGATCTCCATCAGAAACGGCTGCCAAATCAAGACTGTACCTCAGAGCGAGGCGCTCACAGAGGCAAGCGAAGGCGCAAGCGCATGTGCAACAAACACATCAGTGTTGCCAATAGGCGCACGAACAGTTTCCCTGCATCCTCAGCACTTGGGATTACCCCCGTACATGAAAAAAAAGTTTCTTTATTTCTTTTTCTTCTTTTTTATTTTTTTTAATTGTCATCTCGTAAGTTTGTTTGTTTGTTGTTTTTTTTGTTTTTATTATTTTTTATTTTTTATTTCATTTATATTTCTTTTATACATATACATATATATATATATATATATTAAATATTTTTTGTACAATCGCTTGTTGAGTTGAAGTGCGAGACCAAACCGAGGCTGCAAAGCGTTGTCATGGCTGAGTGACAATAAGCAGAACAATGCGAGAGAAAAAGAAAACAGACTTATTTGACATTAGAAATCTCACGGGGTGTGAGTTTTAAAAAAATTACGGCATGCTAGAACTGCTACGGTCAGGTGACTATCATCATCATCATCATCATCATTATAATCATCATCACTATATCGTATGCTGATAATAAACACCACCATTACCGACAACAATAGATAGATAGATAGATAGATAGATAGAAACAGCCACTTTAAAAAAAACAAAAGAGCCATCAGTGCGCATCATCATCATCATTACTACGATCGTATGCTGATATAATAAACACCACCAACAACAACAATACCAATAACAACAGATTGATAGATTGATAGATAGATTGATAGATAGATAGATAGAAACAGCTAGCCACTTTAAAAAAAACAAAAGAGCCATCAGTGCGCATCATCATCATCATCAGCCTCATTACTACGATCGTATGCTGATATAATAAACACCACAACAACAACATCACCACCAACACCAACACCAGATTGATAATAGATAGATAGATAGATAGAAACAGATAGCCACTTAAAAAAAACGAGCCATCAGTGCGCATCATCCTCATCATCATCATCATCATCATTACTGCGATCGTATGCTGATATAATAAACACCACCACCAACAACATCACCAACAACACCAACAACAGATAGATAGATAGATAGATAGATAGATAGATAGATAGATTGATTGATTGATAGATAACAACAGATAGATAACCACTTAAAAAAACAAACGAGCCATCAGTGCGCATTTCAAAAGGTGTAATCTCTGAACCGCAGCTTTTACAAACGCGCAAAATTCCGACGCAGATACGATGTGCATAAGATATTATTGCAACAATTGTACTGAAGCAAGTGGCGCTGCTAAGTATGCGTTCATTGTTAACGTCCACTGTATCGTTTCCGACAATAAAAGTTTGCGCATCCTCTCCAACTGTATTGCTCGATGTAAAACCAACCGACAAGTCCTTCCTATCTGATTATTATCGACAAACCATTATGCTATTGAATATATCTTCTTTCTGTAGTGTCCGCAAGAAGAACTGAAAAACTTCAGCTTATGTGCCCACACAAATAGAAAAATTAAAAAAAGGAAATGTTTTTGTATCTCTTAAGAAAAGAATTATATGAACAGAAATGTGAGTAAGAAAAAAAAACAAATAAAGAAGAAAAAAGCAACTAACAATCACAATGAGCTTTAGTGTTCAAAAATATCATGGCCATCAAACTAATATACTAGGGTAATCCCAAATGTAAGGTCTCCAAAGCGCTGGGAAACTGTTCGTGCGGTCATTGGCAACACTGTTGTGTTTGTTGTGCAAACAGGGTAGGTTGATATTTCACTTTTTTTAAATATCAAACTGTTCATCTAGGCGAAAGTTGTGTGTTAGTATACTGAATGTTGTTGGCATCCTCCCGTCTCCAAAGCGCTTGGTGTGCAGGGAAACTGTTCGTGTGGTCATTGGTAACACTGTTGTGTTTGTTGTGCGACAGGGTAGGTTGATATTTCACTTTTTTTAAATATCAAATTGTTCATCTATGCGAAAGTTGTGTGTTAGATAATTGGATGTTGTTGTCTACTACTAAAGACAATGGTATAGTGTCCATTTTTATCTGCAATTGCGTAAGTGGCTGAACAGACCAATTTTTGAATGGCAATCTCTGGTGCAGTGACTACAAACAAACAGTGATGCTCGCTTACTTTTGGCTCTCTTTTCCGTGGCGGCTACTTTCCTCTCTTTCTCACTCCTTTTCGTTCCTTGTTTGATGAGGAGTCGCCAGTTTGCACGGTCTTCTACACAAGCCTCCCATGTGTTGGTGTTAATGTGACATGTCTTCATGTTTCTCTTGCAGACATCTTTAAATCGCAGGCGTGGGTCCCTAGTGGTCGGGTGCCCTCTGCTAATTCGCCATACAGTAGGTCTTTGGGGATGCGGCCTTTGTTCGCAGGCAATCTCTCGCAGATGATGGAGGGCATGCTGTTTATGTTTGCTCGTTCCAGCACTTCTGTGTTCGGCACTTTGTTCTGCCAACGTATGCGTAGGATGCGGTGTAGGCATCTGAGGTGGAAATTTTCCAGTTTCCTCTCGTGGCATGTGTATGTTATCCAGGCTTCGCTACTGTAGAGGAGAGTACTGATAACGCATGCTTTGTAGACGCGAAGTTTGGTTCTCTTAGTAAGGTTGGCATTGTCCCGGGCTCTCTGGCTCAGTTTGGCCATAACTGCCGCCGCTCTGGCGATTTTGCTGTTGACTTCACTGTCAGTGGAGACTGAGTTGGCAATGGTGGACCCAAGATACTTGAATCTCTTCACTGCTTCCAGGCTGTACCCATTGATAACAATGTTCGGGAGGATGTCTGCACTTTGTGCCATGACTTTTGTCTTATTTAGACTTATGGTTAATCCGAATGTAGCAGCTTGCTTATCCAATAAAGAACACAAGTAATCCAGCTGTACGTTATCTAGGGAAAGTAATCACTTCCGCCTTTTTGTTATCACAACTCAAAGAATGGCCGAAACGGTGCTTCCGTTTCTTATTAACCAATATACCACATCCCTCCCCACTTAGCCTGAAACTGCCCATACATTTTTAACGACACCAAGACACATCCATAGGTTCCACCCCGGAACTCCGGCAGGAACTCCCATCACTTGGAGGAAGTGTTGCCCGACTCTCGGACATAGTCACATCATCATCTGTAGCTTCTGGAGATTCCTGAGCAGCAATTTCCCCAGTTAAGGGCCTGGCACTGTGTCGTTTCCCCTTTGTGTCTGGTTTCATGTTGGTGCGCTGTCTTTTGGCTTTATTCTCAGTATTGTTCCTTCTTTCCTCTTCTTTGCGTTTCTGAAAACGTGTTCTCATGTGAATTCTGGGATGTTCATCTTCCAAGCTGTCACCGGTTGTTGAGAGGCTGCTATCTCTGTAGGGTGCAGGAAGCTGTGCAAAAGATGTTGAGTTCCCTGTAACTGTTTGTCCCCAACAAAGAGGTTGCCTGGATTCTTCTGGACCTCTCACGACAGGTTCTGTTTGAATATTCACGAGAATATGATCCACGTGCCTTTTCGATAATTGATCATCCTCTAACCGTACTCTAAAAGTCAGTGGGCCAAGCTGCTCCTCTAAAACTCCGGACAGCCATTTTAGTCTCCCTTAAAAATTCACCACACTAACGGTATCTCCAATATGGAACATTTTTTCACGACGATTTTTATCCGTCATTCTTTTAGCATCATCTATTTTTGTGGTAACTGTGGCAGATAAATCTGGATACACAAGGTCTAGACGAGATCGAGGCTGACGGCCCATTAATAACATTGCTGGTGATTGACCCGTTGTTGATTGCGGGAATAAATGGTATCGGGTTAAAACACGCAATAATCGCGTTTCCAAATCCCCAGGAATTTTTTTAAGCCCACTCTTAATGGTTGGCAAAGCACGCTCAGCCATTCCATTCGAGGAGGGGTAATATGGTGCACATCTAACATGCTTAATGCCATTTAGGGCACAGAACCTGGAAAATTCCTTACTAGTAAAACTGCTGGAATTGTCAGATAAGATCCCATGTGGACTCCCATGTGTGGCAAATGTGCGTCTCAACATCCTTTCTGTTTCTGAAGAAGATTGTGATGACACAACATGTGCATCTATATATTTACTGTGGGCATCGACAATCACTAGAATCGACTTGCCCTGGATAGGGCCCGCATAATCCATGTGCACTCTGAACCAAGGCCTCCCTGGCCATTCCCATGGATACAATGCACTAGCCTGAGGCATATTTGCACTATCTTGGCACATGGCACAACTCCTCACACATAATTCCATATCTGCATCCATTTTAGGCCACCAAATGTGACTACGAGCAAGAGACTTCATCCGTGAAATTCCTGGATTACTCTCATGCAATTCTTTCAGTAACGCCTCTCGACACTTTGCTGGGATAACCACCCACAACCCAGTTGTTCCGATAACTCATCCTTCCTGGTTGTGTATGGTTGAAAGTCAAGAGATCCTTTTCCTGGCCATCCATGTAAGATCCATTTACGCACTTGTGATAACACGGGATCTCTTGATGTGTAAAAGGCAACAGTTTTTTATGTGACTGGGGTTAAGTCTAAAGCTGACATGGAGAGTACTACTTCCTCCGGACAAGGTAATGGCGTAAAATAGTCCTCTATAGGTAGCCGACTCAGTCCATCTGCATTGGAAATTATTGAACCAGGTTTGTACACTAGTTGATAGTGATAACTTGCTAGAACCAATGCCCAACTTTGCACTCTAGCACTTCCTGTTGGTGATATTGCACGGTCCTCTTTAAAAAGCCCAAGCAGTGGTTTATGATCCGTGATGATGGTAAATTCTCGACCATAAATATATTTATGGAATTTGGAAACTCCAAAAATGACTGCTAGTCCTTCACGTTCTATCTGGGCATAATTCCGTTCTGCCTTTGATAATGTCCCGGAGGCAAAATAAATCGTTTTTTCACTCCCGTTTTCCATTATATGTGATAATACTACCCCCACACCCTCTGGAGATGCATCCACCGTCATGATAAGTTTAAGTTCAGCATTGTAATGAACCAAAACACTAGTTGACATTAGCAACCCCTTTGATTGCTTGAAGGCAAAGGCTTCGTCTGGTCCCCATTTCCAGGGAATTCCTTTTTGTAATAATGTGTACAATGGAGCTAAAACCGTGCTGATATTGTTTAAATACCGGCGATAGTAATTAACAAAAGCCAAAAAACTACGCAGTTCAGACCCATTCTTTGGGGTGGGTGCTTTGTGAATTGTATTGACCTTATCTTGCGTTGGGTGGATTCCTTCAGAATCAATCCTATCACCCAGGTATGAAATTGACGACTTTTTGAATTCATATTTATCGCCTTTAAGACGGAGACCAGCATCTCGTAATCTCTTTAATACTGCACGCAGGTTCCTATTATGCTCTTCCATAGTTTGTCTCGAGATTAGAATGTCGTCGAGATAAGCAACTGTCTTTGGTACTCCTTGAATCAGTTGATCTATAACTCTTTGAAATACTCCTGGCGACGAAGCAATACCAAAACACAACCGAGTATACATAAAAAGACCTTTATGAGTGTTTATCGTCGTTAGTTTTTGTGACTCTTCGTCCAGAGAAACCTGTAAATAAGCGTCACTCAAATTGACTTTTCAAAGCCTGGTTTAAAAAGTTCTGCAAATTCTCTCTATCTTTCCCCTACTCTCTTTCTTTCTTATTATATTTTTCTGTGTCGCATGTCCTTTTTCTTCTCTTTCTTTCTTTATAATAAAAAAGGAATGGTCCATTTTTTAGCTGAGGTGGTGAGGACATAAGACATAAGATTTCGGTGGATAAGCGACACCAGATAATCAGTATTTAGATTTGCATTTCAACTTGGACGATTTGGACGGTCTGATTTTTAACCAGGTCTTGCAAGATGATAACGATCGGAAGATTAAGGAACAAGGGTATGAATATATAGATTGACAGTTTGTATTACTGGTTCTTTTCATTTCTTCTCTAACTGTTATTTTTGTTATATTTTGATTACAAACACACACACATACACACACATATATACACACACACATACACTATCTGTCTGTCTATCTGTCTGTCTATCTGTATGTCTCTTCCATTTCTCTCACTCCCTATCTTCCTTTCCTTTCTTTTTTCCTTCTTTTCCTTCCATCCCTTTCTTTCTCTTCTCTTATCCATTCCTTCTCTCCCTCTCTCTCTCTCTCTCTCTCTCTCTCTCTCTCTCTCTCTCTATATATCCCTTTTCTTTTCTCTCTCTCTCTCTCACACACACACACACACACACTCTCTCTCTCTCTCTCTCTCTCTCTCTCTCTCTCTCTCTCTCTCCCCTGTTTCTATATATCCCCTCAGTCTTTTTTCTAGCCTTCTCCTTTCTCTCTCTCGCTCCCCCCTCTCTCTCTCTCTCTCCACATCTCCATTTTTATATCTCTCCAGTCCCTCTCTATCTATCTCTCTCTCTCTCTTTCTATACCTTACCCTCCCTTCCCTTCCCTTCCCTTCCATTCCCTTCCCTTCCCCTGACTCGTTTTTTCACCATCTTGTCATGTTCATACCTATTTTAAAATATTACAGACATGATTCTTTAATGTCGCTCTCAAACGACGAAATCTTTGCCGCCATTTTAGGAAAGCTGCTTAGTGATAAAGTCACATCAGTGAACGGACATCGCGAGATTTTTATTATCACTTGACAGGTGCGCACAATGCAGCAAAATAGAAGGCAGTCAACAGTTCTATTAGGACGAACGATATTCAACGATAACGATGTTAATGCGATATCGATAAAATATTTATCCATAATACCCCCGCCCACATAATGCAGAATTTGGCACAGAGTCGTTTAGTGAGATGGTTTTAAGCAATTTAACTACTACACTAACCGCAAAAAGTAAATATCATTTTTCTTTTCTTTTTTTAAACTTTTTTTATTTCCCAAGAAAGTGATCTAAAAACATTGTTCGATTACGGCCAGGTCACGTTGAAATCACCGGTTCCCTCTAGATCGCCTAAATTAAGCAGCGATGAGCCTGTTCAATACTTAATTGAGTGACCACTAAAGCAACTACATGTACTGTAAGCAACCTGAATTCTTTGTTTATAAAAATGACTTGATTCAGCATTAAATGAGTCGAAAGATTTGATATATTGTAAAAACAACCACCCTATTTATCTCTGTTCATATCTATCTATTAATATCGGTCTGTTCATATCTATCTAAGCGTAGCTTATATGCGGTACAAGGCCAAATATGGGGCACCCAGTGAGAATCGAACTCACTAACAATGATTAACTCATCTAGCTTGCTAACCATTATACCACCTGAGATGCCCATGGGGGGGGGGGCATTGGTATAGTTATTTACTAAGCTTAGCTTAGATGTGGCACAAGGCCAGAAATATGGGGCGCCCAGTGAGAATCGAACTCACTAATAATGGTATACGAATCTAGCTTGCTTACCATTACACCACGTGAGGTGCCCTATTATTTACTAAGCTTAGCTTAGATGTGGCCCAAGGCCAGAAGTATTGGGCAGTTAGAATCGAACTCACTACCAATGATTTGCTAATCTAGTTTGCTAACCATTATAGTACTTGAAGCGCCCAGAGGGGGTATTGGTATAGTTATTTACTAAGCTTAGCTTAGATATGGCACAAGGCCAGAAGTATGGAGCACCCAGTGAGAATCGAACTCACTAACAATGGTCTGCAAATCTAGCTTGCTAACCATTATAGTACTTGAAGCGCCCAGAGGGGGTATTGGTATAAGTACCACACAGAATCACCACTTCTATTTATAGCCTGAACACAGCAGCAGCAACAGCTTCCGATAAAATAGCCAATAAAAAGGAGCAGAGGTTTAAGCTCATCCACTACCCCCCCCCCTCGCCAAGACTAATTAAAAACCATACTGCGAATTTCTACTGAATACATCAGCCGGACCATATGACCTTAAGACACCCCTTCCGCGATCTCGACTCGTGGGGACATTTTTTTCATTTACACCGTAAAAATCCGGTTGTTTGTTAGGGGTTAAGGTTAGGAGTTAGGGTTAGGGTTAGGGGTTAGGGTTAGGGATTAGTTTTATAAAAAAATTTAAAAACACTAAAAATCGTCTGTAAACAAATAACCGGATTTTGACGGTATAAATGGAAAAAATGTCCCCACGAATCGAAATCGCAAAAGGGGTGCCTTAAGGTCATATGGCCCCGTCAGCCTTTAGATTAACAAGAAAATGGCTGCGAGAAACCCAAGGCAGTATACGACGCAAAGTCAATTTCTTAAGCGGAGTTTAACCAGTTTCAATTCACAGCTTTTCCTTCTCATATACTGGTTACCGAACCAAGGTTAAAAGAGCCCAGTCTGTCCTGCTGTTCATCCATAGCTTGGAGGTAGAATAATTGGATTCATACCTTTCCCAATGGTATTAGCGCTATGTGAAATGCAAACAGCTTTTGAACTCGTCTCGTCGTGTCCATTTCTTACGACGGTAATCATTACCCCACGTCTGTTGGTATTTTTGGTATAGGTACTACACAGAATCACCACTTCTGTTTATAGCCTGAACAGCAACTAGCAGCAACGGCATCCGGTAGAATAGTCAATAAAAAAAAAACAGCACAGATTTAAGCTCATTCACTGTTTGTCTCACAAAGACGAACTATAAATTGACAAGAAAATTTTCGGACCCTTTCAAAAGATAACATATTAAAGTGTATGTGCGATTTTAATGCTCAATGACATCTCTTTTCTGAGTTATAAGTCGACACGTACATACCAAAACAGCCGCGATTCCTTTCTAAATGTTAACAAAGGATAAACGTAGGAAGAGAAAGAAGTTGGAGATACGTATGTATTTGTTCGAATGTAGTCTCGCGGAATAGAATGACAACGAGATGAGATATGTATGTGTATGTGCGCGCGCGCTCATGCGCGTGTGTGCATGTGTATAAACACACACAATATATATTTTCCCAATACTAAGTCTGATTCAATGGTTGTGATACGAGCAACTTTAGTTACGAGAGGAATCCCAAAGGTTATGTCTCCATAATATCACATAAATCGCAGAAACATTTATAGTTTATTGTCAATGTTATTTGCATATTTATTGGCATAGTTATTTAATGATAGTTAAATATTTCAATAGATTTTTAAAACACAAAAATAATCATGATATCATGATATCAAAATATACTTAAATATAATGATAATCATGATATCATAATAATGATAATCATAATTATAATCATAATCTTATTATAAAATAATAAAAATCTTTATTTGAAACGTATTATCATAAGCTTAAAATGATATCATAATCATGATAATAATAATCATGATATCATGATTTCAAAATATACTTAAATATTTCAATAGATTTTTAAAACACAAAAAATCAATAGATTTTTTAAAAAATAATTTCAATAGTTAATTAATCATAGTTATTTGCATATGTTATTTGCATATTTATTTTATTGTTTATTCTCAATGTTATTTGCATCATTTTTTTGCATAATTTTATTGCCAATGTTATTTGCATCATTTTAAATTTTAATATATATCTATTTTTCTACAAAATCAACATTTCACTCGATGTATTTTTCTATGCGCTGTGGCAGTTTTAATATGTCCATCTCATACCAGCTCGTCGTTGAGGAAGCTTCAAACCTCGTCGTCGTTGCAATCTTATATACTACATGCCGACGTTTTTTTACATCCATGCACGACAGTTTTCCGGCGCCCCCAGCGCTTTGGAGAAATTACTCTTGGGATTACCCTCGTGTTAGTGCAACTCAGTCGGTAGAGTGTCCGGCTAGGTTCGATATCGGCCATCGCCAACTCAGTGTATGAGTAGCACAGGAATTCGTGCGGTAAAGTGAGGAGCTGAGTGTAGGTATGGCGCTCTGCCTCAGACGCTAAAAAATACTCCTTGATCTAGCGCTAGTAAAAAGGGAATATACTCTCTGACTGCCAGGCTGATACCGACTTTAGGCCACCCCGACGACTTTACTTACTTTTACTTATTTATTATAGACAAAGTGTAATAAAAAAAACGGCAATGAATATTGAAGATATAAATCTATAATTTTTATTATTTAGATTTTTTGGAATGTTGTTCTCATCTTTATTGTTATATACACAACTGATGTATTTGATTTTGAATCTTAATCCGCTTTCAGCGTTCTGCTAGAAACCACAAGGTTCCTAGTTCGATACCGGCCGTCGCCAACTCAGTGTATGAGTAGCACAGGGATCTGTGCAGAAAAGTAAGGAGCTGATGGTAGTTATTGCGCTCCACCTCATACGAAAAAACAAACAATCTCCTTGGTCTAGCGTTAATGAAAATGGGATAGACTCACTCGCTGATTGGCCAATACCGACTTTAGGACACCCTGACCACTTTACTTACTTACTTACTTACTTACTTCTTCATAAAATCAGGAACACGGAGACTTATTTTATTTTATTTTATTTTTTATTTTATTTTTTTATGTATTATACATTTATTTCCGAGACCCACTTTAACTCAACGTGCACGAGAGAAAATTATCAGAGCACGCCATTATTCGCACAGCCCAAAAGGTTCTCACTGCCTATCTCCTAACTATCACATGGAGTCGCGTGACTTCCTCAACCAATGAGAGATTCCTGCCACGGGTCAACCAGGAGTGAAAGCTTGTCCGTCAAATTTATCTGAAATTGCTGGGTGATTTCCCATGGTTTAACGCTAACCGTTAAATTTAAATATTTTACACTACATTACAAAATGAATAGGCTAACACGTTCATTATCTAATATATAATCCTATTGGTCCCCCTATATCTGTTAGCATAATATCTAATTTTTTTTTCTATTTCTATACATCATAATGTATTTATTCCATTTATTCTTTTCATATAAGACAATATATCTTATTATAATGGAGATTGTGTGTTTTTCTGTCTGTAACCGAAACTATATTACTACTCAAGTCACAATTCCCTTAATTATTTACGTCAAATTCTCCATGATTTCATTCTTTTAAACCTTCAGTTATTAATAAAAATTGCTTTACATTATTAATACTGTTGACCATATCTACGTACTAATAACATGCAATTGTATTTATATATATAACAAAATAGCGGCTTACAGTTTGAACGAGAAGGCTAATTTGCATATTGATATTTAAAATTTTATTTTAATAAATATATGCTTAGTATTATTGGTTTCTAACTGTTTAGCTTTATTTTAATGAATATAAGCAAAAATCTCTTCAATTAATCTTAAATAAAATCCATTAACAAAAAGACATAACTGACCATTTTATTCTCTACTTCTTCTTTTAACTAAATACTTAAATTAGAAAAAATAACAATGAAAGACAAGAGTGATGAAAGAGTAAGTTTCAGTTGTTCTATTTTTCGATTATATCCCCCTCTGTTTAAAATCTTTTTATCTGCATTCTTATTTAGTTTCATTGGCGTTTCTAATTTAATACGATATTTCATTACATTAAAACTTAAATACTTGCACCCGGAGGGTGCATATATTTGCTAGTACTAATAATAAATATTAATGTTATTAGGCATGAACCCGCTCATCCTTGGATATGAGTTAAATAGTACCACTACTTTTATTCGACAAAAATGGTTTTGGCATTAAATAACCCACAAAAGTTGATATGCCATTAAACTCAAACCAAACCTAATGATTAAAAGTGATCTGAAGTAAAAGTGATCTGAAGCTGAATTTTTTTCCAATGCGGGTATCATTGGCTTGGGTAAATTGGCCAAGCTTAGCCCGTTTATCAAAGTCTTTCTCGTTCCCCAATGATACATGCATCGGAAAAATAAGGAGCGCTTTTAATCTGGATTATATTAATAAAAGTTTAGGCTTTGACCAGAAAGTTGAAACTCATCAACAGTTGTGAAAACTTTTTTCTGGCAAATATCCAATCTCTCTCTCTCTCTCTCTCTCTCTATATATATATATATATATATATATATATATATATATTTCTTCTTCTTCTTCTTCTTCTTCTTCTTCGTCCCGACTTGTTTTCCAACTATCTTCTCGTGTTCATAATTATTTTTAAATATTACAGACATGATTACTTAATGTCGCTCTCAAACGACGAAAACTTTTCCCTCCATTTGGGAAAGCTGCTTAGCGGTAAAGTCACGTCAGTGCTTGCTTTTAATACGCAGTGTGTGAACAAAACCGACTTTCTTTCTTTTTCAAACAGGATCCTATTTTTGGTAACACTGACAGGTGCGCACAATGCAACCATAGTGCACACAGTCAATAACGCGAATTTTGTCGCATCGCATACCTGCAGGTTTGCAGCAGTGTACACCTTCTTTTAGAGATACCGCGGGGGCATGCCAAAAAAAGTTTGATTTTCGCTGTATGCTCGATATCTACCTCGTACTCCACGTGTACGGGTTAGGCACAAGGCCCTATTAATGTTTTTCCCCACCCACGAAACGAAGCTCGTGGGTGGCGGGTGAAAAAGAAATGCGTTGATCCCGTCGGCATTCCCTCTCAAGGGGGGCGCCTCAGACACAGGACAATAAACCCAGCCCTGCCCCTTTAAATCGAGGGGGCAGCTATTGCCTGGCAGGATAGCCCCCTGGGATCAGGGCTGTTAATTTTAGCCACGGTCCAGGGCCGAAGCCACTGGACCCCGCCGCTGTATGCTCAGTTATTGTGCCTTGTGCCAGAATTCTTTTTTTAAGTAAAGTCGTCCGGGTGACCTAAAGTCGCTATCATCCAGACAGTAGAGGAGTCTATCCCCTTTTCACTAGCGCTAGACCAAGTAGATTGTTTTTTTGTTTGTTTTTTTTTTTTTGCACCTGAGGTGGACCGCCATACCTACCATCAGCTCCTTACTTTACCGCACAGATTCTTTTCGCTACTCATACGCTGAGTTGACGAGGGCCGTTATCAAACCAGGAACCTTGTGGTTTCTAGGCGCACGCTCTACCGACTGAGAAAAACTGGAATGAACCTTCTTTCTTTTTTCTTTCTTTTTTTCAAGGGTTAAAAAAAACTTGAAAATCAAAAAAAGATGATTTACCCAACACGTTCACCACGGGAAGGATTTTACACAAAGTCACAAGTATTGGAGATACAACGAGGATAAAATTCGTTATTCAACAGTAATAGATCCGCGAGACTAGCTTGCTAATCAGTGTATCACGACAGGACTTGAAAAAAAGGGTGTCTTG
Source organism: Doryteuthis pealeii (assembly GCA_023376005.1). NCBI lineage: Eukaryota > Metazoa > Mollusca > Cephalopoda > Myopsida > Loliginidae > Doryteuthis > Doryteuthis pealeii. Next base: position 106,081,056 of record CM042153.1, read on the forward strand.
TGCCAGACTAAAGTAACATTATTACGAAGGAGTGCTGAGTGTTCTCGTGCCAACCAACTTTAGTGAAGGGTTGAATAAACTTAAGGACCAATGTGCCAAGTGTGTTAAACTAAATAACGTGTACGTTCTATTGCTTAGCTCAGTGGGTAGAGCACACACCAAGGAATTGCAAGGTTCATGGTTCGATACCGGTCCCCAGCAACTCAGTGTATGAGTAGCACAGATTGGGTAATCTGATCTGTGCAGTAAAGTGGGGAGCTGACGGTAGGTTTTGCGCTCCACCAGGGACTGGCCATTCCGTGTTCAATACGGACACTTGCCAACTCAGCGCTTGAGTAGCATATCTTGAATCTGTGGGAAGCTGAAGGTAGGAGTAGCGCTCTACCTCAGACAAAAAAACAATTTCTCCGGTCTAGCGCTAGCAAAAAGGGGATAGACTCCATCGCTATCCGGCTGATACCGACAATAGACCACTTATTTCTTTGTTGGAATAAGAACTTTTCAGGGTCTCCTTGAAAATAATAAAGAAAAGACTAATCCCGTCTGGTTTAAATTCAGAATTTTCCTTCTCCTAGATTGGTTGCAATAGAAAGTTTAAAAAGCCCAGTCTGTCCTATTTACCCATAGATGGAGGGAAAATAGTTGGATTCATACCTTTCTTACGGATATTAGCTTATGTGAAATGCAAACAGCCTAATCCAGGATTTGATCTCGTGTCACCTGGTCCATTTCTTACGACGATAACCATCATACTACTAGTGCCTCCGAAAAGTGATTGAATGTAAAGGAAATTTTTAAGCGGGGTTTGAATTCAGAGTTTTCCTTCTTCTAAACTGGTTGCCTAACTAAGGTTAAAGAACCCAGTCTGGCCGACTATTTACCCATAGCTGAAGAGAGAATACTTGAATTCATATATTTCTCGTTATTTTAGCACTATGTGAAATGCAAACAGCCTCGTTCAGGAGTTGATCTCAAGTAGCCGAGTCCACTTCGAACAACGATAACCATTTCAATACAAGCGCCTTCTGAATTGATCCTCTCAAATATCTTAGGTAATAACTGTAGATAATCCCTCCTCATTGTGAAGGTTAATCTTAATCCTTAATTCTCCCTAATAGATCCCTTATGTGTACCTGGTATGTCGAGGATTAGTAAGCTAGTCTGGGTAGTATTGTAGTAGAGAAAAAAGTAAAGTGGGCAGAGTGGCCTATTGTCGGTATCAGCCAGACAGGGATGGAGTCTATCCTTTTTTTTCCCAAGCGCTATAACAGGAAGATTGTTTTTTTTTTTGTTTTTTTTTGTCTGAGATAGAGGGCCACACTTACCGTCAGCTTCCCACAGATCCAAGCTGTGCCACTCATGCGATCAGTTGGCAAGAGCCGGTATCGAACCCAGTCAGTTTCAAACTACGAAGTACCCCGTTTTTTATACATTCATAGACACGTTGTTGATCTCCTGCATATTAACATAGGTGTGATAAAAATATAGAGGTTGAAACTTTTTTTTTTAATTCTAGAATTTTAAGAATTTAGATTATGTAATATGCCCAGCTGAACAACTTAAAAAGTTTTTAATAGTTTTGTGCGTGGTGTCATGGTTAGAATTGTAGGAAATGGACTCGTCGACTCGAGTTCAAATCCTGGAAGAGGCTATTTGCATTTCACATAGAGCTAATACCTTTGGGAAAGATATACATCCAACTACTCTCCCTCCAGCTATTAGCAAATAGTAGGGCAGACAGGGCTCTTTAACTTTGTTAACCAGTCTAGAAAAAGAAAAACTTAATTCAAACCTGTTAAACTATGCTTAAGAAATTGACCTTGTGTCGCATCCTGCACGTGCGAAGGGGTTGGTAAATATATATATATATATATATATATATATATATATATATATATATATTTACCAACCTCTCCGCACAAGCAGGATGCGACACAAGGTCAATTTCTTAAGCCTAGTTTAAAAGGTTTGAATTAAGAGTTTTTCTTTTCCTATATATATATATATATATATATATATATATATATATATATATACCAACCCCTGCGCACGAGCAGGATGCGACATATATATATGATGTTTTTTTTTATGACCATAATGTTAAGACTGCTGTTCAGATCAGTGGTTCTCAATTCAGTATTCATTTCTTAACAATACGCGGGATGAGCACGAGCAGCAGCCACTATACTCCCCAATCCAAGGAGGCGCTTGCGTAATGGTTATCGCGGTAGGAAATAGAATTGATAACCAGAGTTCAAATTCTGGACAAGGCTGTTTGCGATTCGCTCTCGCGCTAATGGGAAAGGCGTGAATCCATCTGCACCCACTCCAAGCTATTGGCAAATCGTAGGGCAGATTTGGTTCTTTATCCTTGGTTAGGCAAACGATTTCGAGAAGGAGAATTCAAATTCAAAACTGCTTAAAAATTGACCCTGTATCACATCATGTTCGAGGCGGAGGGGTTGGATGAATGCATGCACCCCTAAACTCTATGTGTTATATACAGTCAGTGGACCCGACAACAACACGGAATACTTGTATATATAAAAAGTATAAAATTATATTTTTATTCCTTGATTGTGTGTAGACTGAGAGTCGTCGGCAGAGGTTTCTAAGGGCTTTTTATAATTGTTCATCTCACAGGGTCACGCCTCTTTGATCGTAACACCTACGCAGTTTTTCTGTAGACACGCCTCCTCGTCTACGCAGCCTGTTTTCATTGGTTAAGGGCTACACCTACACATTTTCTGTGCCTACGTAGTGTACATGTACACCTGTATTTTCCGGGTGCCAAAGATCACTTCAATGCGTTCCAGGCTATATCCTGTTTTTGTTTTCAGGCCCATGTTTGATACCCACGTGTGTATCCCTGGTTCCAGGTGCGAACTCATTGACCAGGCAATGTGTGACTTTTCTTTTTTCATAAAACCAAAGATCAATCTCGACGATAATTTTTGGGGATGTAGAGGACATTAAAGGAAATAGGACGGTGCAGCTTCCCACCATATAAAAAGATAATTTTAAGAGGTGCTTTGACCAATAGAGACCTCGCAGGAATAATGTTCAATTCATTGTCATTTTTTATATTTCGGAGCGTTGACCTCATCTTTATGGTTGTATTTAAAAGCACAACTTTTCGGACACTGTATACTCCGACCTTCTTTGTCTAGCCGAGTATAACAATGACCCATACTGGGAAATCATTTTGATTATTTTCTCAGGTTGGGTCAAAGCTATGCTCGGATAGACAGGGAACACTTGAAGAAGGCCTGGGGATATAGCGCCCAACACGTTGTTTTTTGTTGTTTTTTTTCTTTTTTTTTACGTACCAAGATAAAGATGAGGACAACAGTCCAAAAAATCAAAATAATACACATCAAGTTTCATCTAAGAAAATTTCAGACAATTTATTGTTCGTCTTAGTAAATACAGCTTCAGACCCGAAACATTCTGAAAACAAAAAATAAACTCTTGATCTGTTGTGAGATAATTAGAGTGATGTGGTCAATGTATGACGTCAACGGTGGGTTACGTGTGATGCCTGTGTGGAAATTGAAAGTGTTTGGAAATGGATTAAAACAGACGTGTTGGAGGCACGTGGTTTAATGGTCAGAGTGCTAGAAAAATGGACTTGTCGACCCGAGTTCAAATCCTGGACGAAGCTACTGTTCAAATAGCGCTAATACCCTTGGGAAAGGTATGAATACAACTACTCTCCCTCCAGCTATGGGTAAATAGTAGGGAATACTGAGCTCTTTAACCTTGGTTAGGCAACCAGTCTAAGAGAAGGAAAACTCTGAATTATTAACTTATAATTAACTAACTAATTAAATTAATTAATTGCGTTAATTAAACATGGAAGTTACTGACCTTGGTTTAGCTAGAGCTAGAGCCACAAATAATTCTCATTCCAATATTAATAACATAACTCAACATTCCTATCAAACTTTTCCATTTACGTTTCATCACATTTAATGGGACAAAATGGCGTATTTAATAGAGCAATCGATAAAAACGTGATATATTACTGAATTCTCTATTTACTTTTGACCCGTACTGTATATTGTAACGAAGCCTCCAGTCAGTCGATATATCGATATTTGTTTGTGATAGTTATTTGTCCTTCTTGAATAATACAGTTAGTAACACATGATTTCATAAGAGCAAAAGGTTTACACGATAGCTTTACAAAAGGTACAAACATGTTCATTTCTATACAAATAAAACAAATTGCATCTGTTACAGGCACTACCATGTTGGATTAATTTTGTATATAAGGCGTGCTGTAATCCACCACTTAAACTTATAGACTCGGCACGGTCACGTGGTTTAAACCCCAGCCAATCAACAGCCCGAATACGTGGTTAGTTAACTATTTGATCGCTGATATTGACAGCCGTTCATTTGCACGATATTCTACATTGACGAACGGACCTGCAACGAGGGACTTTGCTGAACGCAAGGATTTTACCCCACACTAAGGGACAACCAAAGGATCATACCCAACACTAAGGGACACCAAGGAACAACCAAACGATCATACCCAACACTAAGGGACACTAAGGAACAACCAAACGATCATACCCAACACTAAGGGACACCAAGGAACAACCAAAGGATCATACCCAACACTAAGGGACACCAAGGAACAACCAAAGGATCATACCCAACACTAAGGGACACCAAGGAACAACCAAACGATCATACCAACACTAAGGGACACCAAGGAAGAACCAAAGGATCATACCCAACACTAAGGGACACCAAGGAACAACCAAATGATCATACCCAATACTAAGGGACACCAAGGAACAACCAAAGGATCATACCCAACACTGAGGAACACCAAGGAGCAACCAAAGGTTTCTTCACTAAGGATCGCGCTCTGCTTAACGCAAGGGATATCCACAGGAGAGTGATCTTGCCTGAAGCCTAAGGAGGGCCACAAAAATCGTAACAAACTCCTTTTTCCCGCAGCTACCATCCAGACAGATGTAATTTGTCTTAAATTTTTAGCTAAGGCTTGATGCGTATTATTTGGATTTTCGGTCCGTTGTCCTCATCTTTATTGTAGTATGTAAAAACACAAGGTTTCGACCGCTGTATCCTTTGGCCTTCTTCAGGTGTTCCCTATCAATCCAAACATAGCAATGATCTAATCTGGAAAATCATTTTCAATAGTTTGACGTTTAATCAAACAAGGCATTGAAGAACTTTTAAAGATCTCATTCAAATAATGACGTCATTGTTTTTTCACGCCTATCAATCAGAGATGCGTCACGAGAAACGTCACTATCCTTTAAAAAATGATATTGTTTATTGGCGTTTCCAGCACATCTCGAAACATAAAACATACCACAATAAAGATGAGGATAACAGTAAAAAAAAAATAAAATAAGATTGATATAGTTGTCCCATCTGTGGATGTAGAGTAGAAATTAAAAATAACGGTAATTCTGAATTTCCAGGGCTTTGACCTTTAGCTGACCTTATGGCTGTTCTCTGATTGGTCAGTTCGGTTCAATGGTAGCGGGGGGGGGGTGAACTTGGAATTGGGGATTAAGCTGTTGAGTTTTGGAGGGAGGCAGATGTGTCTCTCCAAGATGATTATTTTTCTCACGGGTGATGATTAACTTGTGCCGAATAAAGACGTCTAAGAAAATTATCGAAATCTTTGTGTTTGTTACTAAGAAAAACAACGAACACAAAAATGAAGAAGACCTAAGATAGAAGACCAGAAGAACAAAGAGAGAACCAGCTCTAATAATCTATCTATCTATCTATCTATCTATCTATCTCGGTCTGTTTATATCTATCTATCTATCTATATCTATCTATCGGACCATATGACCTTTAGGCACTCCTTTTTGATCTCGATTCAGAAGGACATGTTTTTCATTTACACCGTCAATATCCAGTTGTTTGTTAACAGACGATTTTTAGAGTTTTTTTATTATAAAACTAACCCCTAACCCTAACCCCTAATCCATAACCTTAACCCCTAAC